>VZTM01036290.1:1908-42301 GCA_013400555.1 Jacana jacana
GTTCAGGTTTCCCCCACCATCCTGATGCACCAGGTTTATCCTGAAACCACAGACCCCTTCGAAAGTCAGGGAAGCTGCAACACAAGCAAAAAGTCTATGCTGCTTTGATCTTTAATACTTCCACGGAGCTAAAGAGTGTTTTAACCTTTCTTGCACTGTTCAGCAATTCTTTTTAAATGTGAATGGAACTGTATCCTGCTGTATTCACATTCATATTTAAACAACAAAAAATAGAAATAAAGTAGTGTCCAGACATTAGAGAAATAAAACAAACCTAGAGGATGATTAATAAATAATGCTTAAAATCATTGACCAAAGAGCGTAGCACTCTGTGCAAAAATAAGGCATTCTGAAAACAGTGTATGTGTGTGTATATATATCTAGATGTACATAAGCTATATATAAATGTATAAAACTTTCTTAAACATCAGAAAGCCCACAAAGCAGGTGAACAGCTCAGCAACCTCGAAGCTGGCTTCAGTGCAACTCATTCTTTGAATACGAATTAGCAATGGGTAATCGCAGCATATTTATGAGGCCTTTTGCCTGGTCCTTTTCTCCAGTGAATGCTGTATTATTCATTGCGTGTGCCCTGACCCCAGTGCGCTCCTGTTCTGACAAATCATACTTGATTAAGACAAATCTTTATTAGTTAGCTAGTCAACTTCCCCATTTATCATTTGCAAATCCCATTCTCCTTTTCGGGTACAGTAAAAGTAACCGAAACCATTTTCTCTCCTTATAAAATGAAATGCTTGTTACAGACAGAAAGTGCAAATGGAAGCCTAGAAGTCAGTAATAGATGATAAAACAAAGGTTTAACAAGCATAAATTACAAACGTGGCGGCAAAACTCTAACACAATAGCTTACTTGAGAAAGGCTGAGGGAACATTAATTAGCTCTTCCTTTCAACATTTCCCATTTTTCCACCAACTGAATCTCTCAAAATCTAAATGCCATATAAAAGAACAGTGTTGCAAAGTTGGAGGCTAAAAGGACCAAGGCTTAAAAAATAATACTAATAAAGAGATTGCTGAGGAAAGTTATTGTTCGAGGTTTCTTCCAAAAACAACAACAAAAAAAATCTTTCAAAAGTTGATCTATAAAAGGAGGCAAAATGAATTCAAAATTATTCATGAAGCTTCACTTTCCCTTGAAAATGTAGTATCTTTCCAAAAAGATGGCAATTTGGAGAGGAAAAAATCCTTTTGAGACAATGTTAGTTTATCCAGTGGGTAATTTACAAGGAGAAAAGCCTGTGATGTGTAATACACACCGCTTTGTTGTGATCCTGGCTTTGCTCGCAGAGGAGGATGTTTCTTTGAGGAGGACTCTGGAGATCTGAAGCAGCTACTTGGGGATGGAGGGAGAAGGAGCAGAGGGAAGGGATGGTCTGTAGCTTATAGGGCTGGCTGTGGTTCAAGTTCCAGCTCTGCCCTAGGAATTTATTCTGGCCTCTGGAAGGATCTCCAGGAATTGCTCACTTAGCTGTACTTTTGTTTGGTGATGAAGTTTAGCAGTTTACGTGTTTCATTATGTTTTGAATCTTGGGTTTTATACATAATGATATTTACAGCCACCAATTAGGCTCTGTGTTCATTTGAAATATACCGTAGCTTAAAAACCTGCACCTAAAGGACAAAACATCAACATAAACCCCTCTGTGCTACTCACACTGCACACTTCTTAGGCATTCTGTCTTCCTCCACTTATACCTTCACATTTCAAGTCCTTTTTCCTTTGTTTATATTTTCATTTTTACCCTGCAGGACCACTGCAGCTATGGATTCTGCTCCTTTTTTGCACACAGGAGCTAAGCATTAGCTCCACCTGCAACATTGCCTTCGATTATAAAGACTAATGCTGAGAAAACCACTACCCCCAGTAAGCCCTCAGTAAGGCAAGAGAGGGAACAATTTAAAATAGCTGATGGCCTGGCAAACCATTGTTATCAGGAGGTATATGAGAATGACAGAATCCAAACCGATTTTAAAACCCAGGCTGAGTTTGCAGAGCTATGCATATTTTTTAAAAAAATAAAATTTGAAAGTCTCTGCTCTTGTCAAACAGAGATATTTCTTCTGGAAATTGCTGAGATGGAAATAAAGCCTTTCCCATAACAACATTTGTTACAGCACACCTCACGGCAGAATCATGTTTTTAAGGATCAAGTTCAGCTTTTCAGATGGTGTTTAAGGGGTAGGCTTACAGGGGCCCTTTACTGTAGGTAGACACGACAGAAAAACTGTCACAAAAAGTGATTTTTCAGTAAGTGTCTAAGATGACAAATGGGAATTCCTCTGATACAGGAAATCAGCAACACGTATGGATGCTTTAGGCATCTCTACATGTTATATGGTTTAATTGGGGGCAAACCTGGAGACTTCTATAATCAAACTGCTCCAGACCAGGGCAGGTTATCACCGAGCAGTGTCTGGAAGGATCACAGAATCATAGGATGGTTAGAGTTGGAAGGGACCTTGAAGATCATGTAGTTTCACCCCTCCTGCCCTGGGCAGAGACACCTCCCACCAGAACAGGTTGCCCAAAGCCCCATCCAGCCTGGTCTTGAACCCCTCCAGGGATGGGGCAGCCGTAGCTTCTCTGGGCAACCTAGGCCAGTGTTGTACCAACCCCAGAGTGAAAAAATTTCTTCTTGATACCTAATCTAAATATCCCCTCTTCCAGTTTGAAGCCATTACCCGTCCTATCACTATGTCACTAGGATTACATCACTTTTTAAAAAGTCCTAGGTTCAGATGACATCTCCTCTCTCTCCTGGTCTGCCAGCCCTCAGACATGGTAGTGTGCAGGACATGCTGCCAAAGACATCAGGTGGTCTGCTGTGGGATGTAATTAACAATTTTGTAGGACTTGCTGGCAGACCACTTAACATTTACCTCTGTGAAAGTTCTTTATGCTGCAGAAAGAACAGATTAAGTCCACTTTTCTTTGCTGTAGCCTTTTTCTAAGTTTCTGGAGGACCAACATGAGCAAAACAGTATGGCCAGCAGCCCCTAGCCCAACACAGTAAAGAGACAAGTACCTGCAGTTTCTGTCATGCTCAAAGATAAGAACTCAAGGAGGGCAAGGTCAGATCCAGGGAAGGACCTGGGCTGCTGGGTTCTGTATTGAAATGAAAGTCATGCCACCTATGGGCAGGCACCATCCAGCCAACCATCCTCACCCATGTTACATACCTCTGCCTGTGGCCATCTGCACATCCTAGCGCTGGTTTGGATGACAGTGAGAAAAAATAAATAAATTGATCTTTCTGAAATTTCTTCAAGCAACCTTTAACATTGTGAGATAGGGATTTGAGAGAACCCTATTTTATTACCGGCTCAGCCAGTACTGTACGTCTGGTCAATATTTGTGCCTCTTTCCCTCCTCTAAAATGGGTGGGAAGGAATCCACGTTGGCAGAACACAACATCTGTCATCAAAAGGACTGTATTCCTATGGAAGTCATTCAAAGACTGCGCCTAGTTTCTTATCTATTCATTTTCCTTACAAGGGCTAGGTTGAATATCATTTTAATAGAAAAAAAATATTTGAAATTATTTTTAAATGAAATCTGAAGTGACACACTCTAAACTACAGGACATTAAGTTTAATCTCATAAAAGATTTCCAAATTATTTGAGCACCAAATATAATTATCCCATGATCTACTGAATTGGTAAATTATTGCAGGATGACATTTTAATGCAAACACCCAGTTTACAAACATAACTTTGCTGGAGATTCTCAAGAAGTGTTAAACCGATGTCAGTGTCTCAGTAATTTCGCAGTTTAAAAACAGTTAGAAATGTAATGACTACACTGCACTTGATTAAAGCATTTACAGCTCTAATCAAAAACTGACAGCAAGATCAAAGATGTTAACTTAAATCTCTCTTCTAATTATGTTTAAAATGCCACACCTCAGGCCTGTCTCTCCTCTTCTTTTTCAAACCAAATTCTGCTTAAGAAAGATCTAACACTTCTTAACAGTTCATTATCCAATAAAACTATTCAAAGCTTAAAAGCAATCTACACAATTAGTCAGGACCTCAGGGAGTCCACCGGTAGTCTTTATTACAGGGCTTCATATTAAAACACCTTAATTATATTTGTCAAATGGATTTCATTAAAACCCATCGTCACTTTAATTTTCATATTTTGACAGTGCTGGCATAGCATTATTACCACCTGCCAAGCTACGAACTACAACAAAATTATCAAATTCCTTCAAATACTAAGCAGTTTCTTTTTGTACCTGACCAGTGATTTCCCTCTTTTTGGCGAATGCACCATAATTAAGAGGAATAATTAAAATTCCATATCCAAGCAGCACACGTACAAGCTAACCGTACAGCGTATGGGTTCCAGGTGTGTAAATAAGAACCTATACGCATACCTGGTTGCCAGGAGCACATAATACAAAGGTAGGACACATATACTGAAGTGCTTCTGAATAATAAAGCCAGACATCAAACAGAATGCACTATTATTTAATCAAATGACAACCGTGATGACTTGAAAGCAGAGGACATTTTAACTTCTACTCATTATACTGTCATTTCAACACAACAGATCTGGGGATTATGACCATATACTGTAACCACAGTTTTATTTTAGATATAATCCACAGAGGTTCCACCTGACTTTAGACAATCGCGTTGAAATACAATTAAAATGAAACTGTTCATCCTCTCTCCATACAGTCAGCACCACGACAAAGGCTTCTGATACTTACGATACATTTCCAATGCAGGACATAGCAATTGTTCAGTTTTTTTCTTAATACCCAATGCAACAGCAATTAACGACTTTAGGTAATTACAAATAACATAACAACTAGGTACCAGCATCTGCCACACAACACAGTTTGGGCTGTTAACATCATGTGGGACATAGAGATAAATTGTTTCCTCTTTTTTGTTATGTGAAATGCTGTATGGAAAACTGAAACAAAACAGCAATTTACCACTATTGTGCGTGTATTCACTGAGCTAAATTCAAGCCTGATTAACTCCATGTTCTTCAGCAAACATGTGTGTGAGATGACTTTGGCCCACAACAGATACAACAATGGCATGCAGATTGCAATGGGGAAAAGAACAGAGAATTTTCCTTTCTTTCATATAATCATAGCAAGAAATAAGAAATGAAGAGGTTTCTGCCATATGTCTAACACACTTCACTGCTTTGTACAAAGGTCTCAAGAGTAATGATCTCCGTGTGTTATGAATATTTTAAGACTTATTAAATGGTCTTGGATTATTGTGGGTAAAACTATGGGGTTTTAAAGAAGCGGTTTATATGACAATTAAATATTTCCTACTTAAGGAAAAAGAAAAATTTAAGATATTTTTAATGTATTATGAAGGAGGAAAGCCTCAACCTCTTTCACATCGTATCACAAGTTTTAGCAATGGAATTGCTGAAGACACGCTGGGTTTTATTTTATTTTATTGCTTTAATTGCTTCTGAATTACAAAGAAATAAAACAGAGTACTCATGAGCAAGGGACTATGAGCTGACCACAGAGATCTGGTTTGATTTTTAGCAAGTCATTTTATTTCTTTTATCTTATTTATTCTATCTGTAAAACAGGGGTAAAATATGTTTCCTCTAGAATCTCACTAAAACAAGGAAGGGCCCACATTCTGCTCAGTGTCTGTTATCAGAACATCTTACAAATAACCAGATTTTTTTGGTGCCTCCCATGCAACTTCAAACTATCACTTCAACCCTGGGTGTGTGTGGGGATTCCTCTTAGAAAGCCACCATCCCAACCCAGAGATGATTTAGAAGACAAGTAGCATTTTGAAAACAATTCCCCCCCCCCAACCCAGAGCATTGGCTTCCTTCTACTGACACCGTGAGAGCCAGCTCCTCTGCTTAACTCTCAGATGGAGTGAGGGACAGGGAAGCTTCCCAGATGAGGAGCTGGTGGACAATGAAAGCTCACATGTGCCTTTGACACAACTGGTCATGCTCTCCCCCTCTGAAATCTCCTTCTCCCTTTGCACCCAAGATCCTGCCCTCCCCATGAAGGCTGCATAAGAGTCTTGGTTTGGTTCCTTTATTTCCCACAGGTCTGCAGTTGATTTACGCCTGGAGAATCACATGCACAAACTCAGCTACTATTTAATAAGTGACAGATTTCCCTCTCTGCCATTTTCTCTTCAATCTCCCTCATTAGCCCTCAATTCAAATTCAACACAACACAGAAGTTCTAGGCTCTTACCCTATTTTTATATCATTATATTCTTTTCTCTAGCCTTGACAAAAAACTATGTACCACCTACAGAAGTGCAGAACATTGCACTTCTGTACTACAAGCATTACTCCTTTAGCACCATATTGGTCTTTTTCTCTCTATTCATGTCATGGCCTCCTCCCAGTTCAGCACATTAAACAACAGCTACATTTCTGCCATAGCCCATCCTTTCACAGTCTGACTTCCCCGTTGACTATCAGCACAGTAATTCCTTTCCCAGCTCAGATACCCTTCACTTGTTAAAATTTTACTCAAGTGTCTCTGCATGTTCTCACGCATTGCCACGATTGCCAGGACCTGAGCACAAGCAACTCATCACCTCATCACGCTCCGCAATCTCTGATCCGACTTCTCTTGTCCATCGATATAGCAAGCCGTCATAATTGCTTCTGATGTCCATGGAAACCTCAGCCACAGCCAGGGACCTTTTTGTTAGAGGAATTTCTCAACGTCTCGTCCCAGAATGGATAAGTAACAGCACAAAATCTAGCAAGCACGTGTGAGTAATCATCCCTGATGGGGAAGGAACATAGCGTAAGAAACAAGTCACCGCCGCTTGTCTTCAGTGTTGCAGTGCAGGTGTGACACAGGGATTTACAATGTACACTGCACTACTGTCAGATTTTACTTTCCTAAAACAAACACTATCCCCCACAAGCTATCGGCAAACAGAGTGTAAATCCTGTTGTCATGAGTGAATAATTTATTAAATTGGCATTATTACTAATAATTACAGAAAATGTGCCTGGTTTTCGCTCTTGACAAACAGGAAGCCAGCCATGTTTCCCACTTCAGCTACGATGCACAAGGAACAATTCAAAGTGATACTCGTCCCTGGCTGGCACGTATTCTTTATCATTTGAAGTTTATTTGATACAAATGAGGGTCTACAGAACCCTGTTGACATGAAGTCACAAAGAGCATATACATTTATGAATACTGCATTTACTGCACTTTGTATGCGATGTTTGTTAGGTCTTGGTGCTGAAATCACAGCTCAGAAGCTATCCTGAAGATGTTAAGGATGCCTTGTGAGCTTTGGCTTCCCCCCACCCCCAAAACAAAGCAAAACAAAACAATACAGCACCACAGCCTTCATGACTTTAATCATTAAGATTATATTTTCTGTTTTATCTTGTTTTATCTTAAATCCCATAATGGAAACCACCAGCTTTTTCTCTCTTTTTGTCTTTTTTTTTTTTTCTTTTTTTTTTTTTGGGGTAAGAGTATACACTATTGATGTAGGAAGGAAATGTGAAGACAGAGCAATCCAGCTGGATTAGACATTTATGAAACCTATTGCCAACAGTGAGCTGTCAAAGCCAGCAATCAAATGTAACCCTGGCAAAAAGAATGGAGACTGCTGTGAGGAGATTTACTTAGAAGAAACTCTCAAATAGCGCTTTTATGTTCTGATTCTCCTCCCCTGCACCAGTTTTATACCTGCTTCTTGCCCCTCCTTCCTTGAAGTTACACCTGGTTTACAGTTGTGTGGAAAGAAAGCTTTCTCTATTCCAGAATTATCTGTTGAATTTCTGCAGTCTCAGTGCAGAACACCTGGACAAATAATTACAGTTTTCCTCCCAAATCTTAAAATCTATGAAACCATGGAGTTGCTATTAATGTAGAGAACTCTACAATATTCCCAGGAGTAAAAAGTCTTATTACCATTTTTTTGTCAGGTCAGAAGCTGACAAAAGAAGGATGTAACTAACTTAAAGCCACACAAAGCCAGAAAGAAGGGTAAGAATTCACTATTTCTGATCTTAATCCTACTTTTCTTCAAGCCCATCCCTCGTGCTTTATATTCCAGCGTTTCCCTGGAACACTGCTAATTAAGCATCCGGAAAACGTGATAACAGGCGCCATTAAAATTAAATGACATGAGAAGATACTCTGCAATGGCAATGGAAAGGAAAATGAGACAGAAGTTAAAGAACTGACTGGAATATACTAATAAGCAAAACACAATGTAGGGAGAAAAATCTGGAATATTGAAGAACAGGATCTCAAACAACCAGGAGGAGAAAAGCAATGGCTAATACTAATAGATAATGGAGTAATACAGCAGAAAGATCTGTACATTGTACAAAAAACCCCAAACAGGTCTTTGGATTAAAAACAGGAGTGACTACAGAATAACAGAGTAACGTGCGTTTTTGCCATATCTATTCTGCAGGTTCCCAAGGCTTCAAAGTCTTTCTCCACTATAAAGCAAAAGTAATGCTACTTTATTATTTTCTAGCAATGGCATGAAGATTTATTGATTAATAACCATTTTAAAGCTTTTAAGAACTCCCTCTGATTCACAGAGTCCTAATTTTAATGCAACAAACAACAAAATAATAGGATTCTTAGACTCTGTAATTTGTTTGATGAGTGTATATTTTCCTGTGAAAAGAAACTCAACTTGATTTGTGACAAGATAGTGACATGTGGGGCCACAGAAACCACAATAAATCTATACACTGGAAAAACTTACAAACATTCAGCTGAATAGTTCCCATTTCACAATTTGGGATCTGAAAATTCAGATCCACCTTAAATTTTATCCAGAAGAAAAAACTTACAGAATACTGGCTACTTTCCCTCATTTAAATTGAATCAGCCATTACAGTTAACAACCTTCCCACCCCACACAAATAAATAAAGAATGCTGTATCCATTCTAATTTAAAAACCCTTATATTCATTAAAAACATAGTTGATTTAGTCAGAAGTTCCATCTATTATGTGCTGTAATGATTTAATAGTGCCAATTAGATCTATAGTATTCCTAGAAATGGAGGAGTTGCAGCTGGAGCTCTGCAGACCAGTCAAGCAATTTTCACAGGATATTCAGAGGACTGCACTCCTCTGTTCTAGGTAGAAGATTAAATTGTAAAGGGGAGAGAAGCAGGATTTCAAAACAAGTATTCCAATATGGCAAATAACTCTTCTTCCTAGGCTTCGCTTTTGTAGAAATGAGAAGGATTTCACTCTCCTATTCAGTAAGTAGCTAGAAATGTTCTGCATATTTTAATAATGACATCAAATAACTTGCTAATTCAAGATACTTTAGCCAGCCATGTGTCCTAGTGAGACACAATACACGAACCCTTTAAAGTATCTGCAATACAGAATATGTTCCTTGATAATGTCATTAAGCCATGATGACATGTAGCAAGCAATTGCTGGCAAAGGTCAATAACCTGATCCATTTATACAACGAATGCCTGTTAAAACAGTGTTTAAAGAACAATCGAATGATTGATGACCATAAGCTCTGTGCTGGCCATGACGTGCAGCGTGCACACACACCGCGTGCTGCAGCGCTGCATGCACCTCTGTTGCTGGGGCAGAGGGGGAACGGGGAACTGTATTCTGCCAAGATCAACCCAAAACGTTTAGATAAAAATGTTGACAACAACAATTGAGCAAAGAGAGGTCTGAAGATTAATTTGTTAGCACTGGGCAGTAAAAATAGGCAGTGCTTCTGATCCTATTGAGTACAGCTCAGTTGGAAAAGAAGGTGCTCTGGGCAAAACAGACTGTAAGCATCCTCTGAGCTCCATGTCACAGTCTGAAAACACAGTAAGTGACCATCCCTTAGATCTCTATCACAGATTTTTAAAATTGTTCCTTCATTTTTCATTCAAGCATGCATTAAAATGCAGTTTCATTTGAGGCACATTTGAATCTTGCCAGCTCAAAAGCCATTCTCAAAATTCACAGCTTCAAAAGGGCGGTGTGTGTGTGTCTCATTTCCAAAATATTTTTGTTGTTTCAATCAGCCAGCAGCCATCATTCTATAAACAGTGCTGCACGCTTCTAAGAATTTAACCCCCTTTTCTAAAGAGTAATTAACCTAACAGCTTCTTGCAAGTCATTTTTCTGTCTTATCAGAAAAGCATGGTGACCTGCCCACTCTGTAGGACAGTGATGCTTCCCAAAATTGTCATCTGGTCCCTTCACAGAATGAATTATCTCATTTTAAAGTGCCCGTGTTCCACTTTTTACAAACAAGAATGATGTTGAAAATAGTCAAAGGATATATGTGGTCATAGAAATCATAAAATAAATGTGATCTGTTCAAAGCATTTGCTCTTCTGTAACTGTAATGGTTCTGGCTTTCACCAGAGAAACACACCGGGACCACATTGTGCTGCTGACGTGCACCCTGCAATTAAAAAGCATTTCTGCACACAAGCCAATTCCTCGTGGAGGTGTTGATTATAAGTGGCATTCATCAGAATCAATGGTATAAAAATAAGCTCCCTGCCATTTTGCTGCATCCATAAACAGGCGTGGCCTGAGCTTTATTAGGTGCCCAGACAAAAAGACACACAGGGACTATATCTCAGCATGAGTCACAACACAAAATTACAATCCTGTGCTAGAGTCGTGAGACTTCCTAAGAAATGTTTCCCAAGTCAGGGGCAGCTGTTGGTGTTGCTGGTTAGTGCAGGCAGGAACTGGATCCACCCTTTTCTGTGCCCCACAGGATCATGTGCTACATCATGGTCCAACAATCAGACATGTTGCTAACTTGATTTGAGAAAAAAAAGTATTCTACACTGCAAAGCACTTCTTTGACTGTTCTTAGAGCTCCACCTTTCCCACATAGCTGCAGAGCTTCTGCACAGCGTGGTAAGCAGAGTTGTACCAGGGCTGTATTTCAGAAATATTCATAGGAAGAGTCATTGCTGCCTTCCCATCAATCCCCCATCAGTCACAAACACAGCTGAAACAAAGCAGGAAACAGTTGAAGCAACAGTGAGTTATACACTGATTACTTTCCCATCTTACCCTCCGCAACGATGGAAGTTCAGTCTGCTCCTTAACACACACGTGCCATACAACTGATAAAAAAGGAAGCCAAGTACTCCAGACTTCTTTAAATTCTGAAAGTTAACACCAATTGACCTACTAGAGGAACCTATCCTGTTTCCATCCTGCTTGGCTCTGTAGTTGAAGCCTCCTCTTCCTACGTTATTTTAACCACACACACCAGAGAAGACTTTTCACCACTAGGTTTTATGGGTGCAACACACTTTTCACTGTGTCCAAAGATCTTTCAGCAAGTCAGTTTGCTTCCCATTTCCCCCCAGTAGAAATTAGGTTTTCATCTTCCAGCTTGCTCTGTGAAAGAGATCAACCTGTTTCCCATTTTCCATGATACAATCCCATTTCTTCCCTTCCCCAATTGTCTTTCAATATAAAATGACAAATCCAAAGACTCAATGTTTACAGACAGGGAATGGAGATGTGGGAAGTTTATGCTTCTTGCAAAAGTCAGAAAAAAAATTAGTGGAAAAGATATCTCTCCTGACTTCCAATTTCTTAGGATATCATCTGCCACAAGGCTTGTGTGAATTGTTCATTTTTCATTTCTGTGAAGAACAGAGGAGGAAGCCGCTTTTGCAGCATCATCTCCTCTCTTCACATTCCCACCAACAAACCAAAACGATGCCCCTGTTCTCCGTCAGGGCACCTAAAATGTCACAGGTCACTTGAACGCTGCAAAATTCTACACATTGAAATAAAACACTGAAACATTTACCTTTTAAACATTACATGTTCATGGCGGGGGGAAGGCATAATTTTCAGGTGCTAGGACCGTTCCACTCTACCTCGTTGCATGTTCTGAACTGTAGAAAGAAGTGAGGTTTCCCTTTTCCGGTGCTCCTGGCACAGAAACTGGTATCTCTGAATTTTGTCTGCTCTGGGGAGGGGGAATGAGTCCCAGCTGGGGGCTTAGTACAGACACAGACCAAGAACTTCTCAGAGGCTTGGACCGAAGGCAAGCTTTCTATGGGAGGGTTTGTGTGGATAACTCAGCTTTCTACATTAAAGAGCACCACAATTTGTTGGGTTTGCTTTTCTTTTTTTTTTCCCCCTTATTTTTTGGCCTAGGGAAAAATCCACCTTCACTTTATTAATAGTGAATTCAAATGGTTTTTCTGCTGCAATTTAACAACTTTTTTTTTTCCCTTTCCCCCTGCACAGAGCCAAGATATTCTTCTCTCTTGAACCCTTCAACATATTTGTTCTGCATTATTTTTTCATTCCCTGTTATCCCGGAGGCTCTCAATGTTTAAATAGCTCCCTCCCTCCCATGTAAAGCTGTGCTCTAATATCGATCAACTTAGGCTGGAAGTTACTATAAGGCATTTTTCAATAATCAGCCAAGCTGTTCAGAGAGTATCTTGAATATAACCCTTAGGTAAACAGCATAATACACAAGGAACTTTCTTTCAGCTAGCACAACTCTGCAGTCTGAAGGACTGCTGCCAGTGCTCCACCAGACAAAGAACTTGATTCTGACTTTCTCCTTTGCAGGTCAGAGGCACAGTCACATCAGCTAACGATGTCTTTATTCTTATGCACAGAATTCAAACGTCTTAGGGCACCTGTATATCTAATAACCTTATAGTTATATGCCCTTCATATAAAGAGCCAGACAGTAAGTTCTTGATGAGTGTCAATTTTCTTTTTACTAAAAAAAAAAATCACAAAACAAAATTCCATTCTTCTAAGAATACAAAGTTAAGGCTGTACAAGTATTGTCTATGTAATGCACCTTTATAGGTGATTTCTCTCCTGGCTAAGGGGAGAGAAAGAAGAAAATAATTTCAAGCTAAACAATTATAACTACATCATAGGAACAGGATGATACATGTATATAATATGTCAAGTAATATCCACACTTATAGACAGATGGGTAAGCCACTCTAAATTATTACATTTTCTTTTAATTCATCCCTTATTTAAAATGCCAGGTTTATTCTATTTTTAGATTGCCTCATTAATCAAAACTAAAAGAGAAAAGTGATTGGAATGAAATACTTGAAATCATTCATACATTATGCCTTAAATAACTGCATTCACTGCTTACTTCACATAGCCCTTAATTCTAAAATGAAAAACATACGATGTTTTAATTTCCTCTTCTTAACTGTGAAGCATCAGATTCTGCTATATTGTTTTTACAGCTCTGAGGGATCCTTAAAAGAAAAGTTTGGGTAAACTAGAATGGCAAAAATAGTCCTAGGTCATTGCTTTGCACACTGTAAAGCCAGTGATGTTCACACCCACCAGTGGGCGAAAGATAAACATCATAAAAGTAAATAACACTCTGAAATAGCTGGCTCCTATGAATCCTGGAGACAGCACAAACTGTTTTGTTGTTTTAAAAAAAGATCTGCATAAGCAGATCCACATGACTTTAATGATGACTTCTGAAAGTGTTTTCAGGTCAACGTCTATGCTAGAGAGCCTGAGCGAAGCCCCCCGGGTGCCATGGGACACAGTGCCCTGCTGGCACTACCCCCACGAATCTGGTTTCTTGTTGGATCTGTCAGCACGGTTCAAGCTGGTTCCTGCCACCTCAGGCCTCTCCCTTGCTAAAGGCATGAGACGGTCCATGGTGGCAGGACGCAAAAGCGAAGGAGTGTGGGACTGGGCAGCATTTAGATAGCAAAGCTTTGGGGGATCCTCACATGCTTTGGATTGGGATGCAGATGGGGACAGCCAGAAAGCTGAGGGGCACCAAGTTCAGCACTCTCGGTATCTGACAGATGGCTGAGGAGCAGAGCACAGACCTTTCTATCTCCCCACATGGCATCACCTTAACCATCAAGAATAAACGGAGTTAGAGTAATTCAGGAAAATTCTTGTACAATAGCAAATGCAGGATAAAAATCGTAAGACAAAAGATTCCAAAAGAAAGCCAAGACATTAGGGGAAAGTGTTCAGAGGCATAATGATTGAAGAGAGATTTAAGTGTCCTCCTGGGTTATGAAAGTCTTAAGCTAATGGATAACTGCAGTGGGAAAATAAAGCTGCGTGGTGAGCTACGTATCTAAAGGAATAAAAAGCTAAAATTCTGGTACTGACTGGTGCATAAGGCTGGCTGGCAGCTTTACCTGTAGCACTGGTAAATAAACTCATATTTCCAAGTAAAATGACAAAAGAGGAAGAGGGAGGATCATCCGAAAGGCAAGGATGGTATTTTACTGCAGCCAGCTCTGTATCACACAGGCCACCACCACACTGCTGCAATTTTAATGTCTGGCCATGCTTTGTGAGGGTGCAGATGGGATTGCAAAAGAGAGGTCACAGACTGGATCTCCACAGGGTCATTCAGACGCCTTTGCTGCGAACATATACTACATGCCCAAGGGCAAGTAAAATGCTCCACTCTTTCATAAAGTATATTAGAAATATTTGAAGGGTTGAAGGAAGCTGGTAGGCAGAAAGGACAAACAGACTGTGATTCTAATACCCACACACAGCATAACTTTCCTTACCCTTCAAACAAGAACAAACCAAAAAAACTGAAAAAAATCAACCAACCAAAGATGGAAATTTAACTAAAGACCTGCTCATTGCAGATCTTGAGTTATGGAGGCAATGTGCATGTTCTATGCTTTGAGACAGCAAGCAACACAAAAGAAGAAAATAAGATCACCAATGTGTCCTGCAACCTGGGAAAGCTTTAGAGTAATTTACAAGAGGGGAAAAACTTCCATGGTAAAGACAAATTATAATGCTCAGCTCTTTAAAAAAAGGTACCTGTTCCAATTATTTCAGGAGATGTTTATTAAAGCAGGTTTACACTTCGGAATAACTTCAGCACAGTCACTGGGGAAGCTGCAGCCAGAGGTTCCTCTGAGCCTGGCTGGCTTAGACTGAGCACAGTCTCCGTGCCACCCTGCCCTCTGCTCAAACACAGCCTTCTCCTCCAGCCTCCCCGAAGGTAGGACTCAGGGAGACATACCAGCTGAGAGTGCTTCCCTGTCACCTTTACAAACTCATTTTTTTAGACATGCTGTGTAGAAACTAAAGTCTGGGAGAAAGAGGTGTAGGGTCTGATTCAGCATTTTACAGGATGTACAATCTTTGCCGTGTCTCGATTATTGTGTATTAAAAATTGACTGCAATTTCCTCTATAGCCAATTTCAAATTAAGAATGAAAAAGGTAAGAATTCTGAAAAAGGAATGAAACCTCACACGTCTGCAGGATCTTTGCCAGATTTCTGTGCAACCAAAAAGGGATGTAGGACAGGAAAGACAGCTCTAAGACCATTCCCAGGGGAAGTTTCCGAAAATCAAAATGCTGCCTTTAGATATCAAAAATTAATTCCAAGTTCAACTAGCGCAAAATTCAAAGCTAGAAATGGGTTATCTGTTTGAATTTATCTAATGGCTTTATTAAATTAAAAAATTTAGGCTGCATTTAAGCTAGACCATTAGCTACAGCTCAGCATCATGTTGTTTGTAACAGGGGTCTGAGCCCCAAATCCTTGAATTGAATTAAGTCAATCTAAAAAGAGAACTCTGTGGGTGTAAGGGCACCTGTGTTAAGGAACAGCACTTTTCCCTTGCCCTTTCCTCCCCTTCCCAAGGGTGACTGGAAGAACATGTCAAGGCTCCTTCCTCAGCACGTCATCATCCCCTTCCTCTGCTCCACACATCCATAAGACACACAGAGCATCCTGGCAATTCACTTCAGACGGTATCCAGGGCACTTCCCCCCATCCTCCTGTACCACCAAGACCAACAGCTACAGGCTGCAAGTTCTCCTCCTG
This sequence comes from Jacana jacana, assembly GCA_013400555.1. Taxonomy (NCBI): domain Eukaryota; kingdom Metazoa; phylum Chordata; class Aves; order Charadriiformes; family Jacanidae; genus Jacana; species Jacana jacana. The sequence goes on from VZTM01036290.1 coordinate 17,750, forward strand.
GACTACAGCTTTCACGTCAGCCCACCCCAGTTCCATAGCCAGCTCTTGCACTAGGCTCCATCCTGCCCTCATCCTAGTTGATGGTGGCCTCTGCTCACACCACTAATGAACATCTGGCCTCAGCTGCTGGGCTTTGGGGAATATCAGGTTCCTGTTACAAAGGTTTGTTGGCAGATAATTTTAAAGAAACATGTTATGAGAATGTTTTTACAATCTCCACCTCTATCTGCTCTGTCCTAAAATCTGTTTCTCACTATCACATCTCCAAAAGACAAATTTTATATATATATATATATATATAAAAAATAATTTAAACCACTAGAAGGAATCCCCTACTGCCTACACAATAAAGTCAGTCAGAGGCAAGATTCTTTCTCACAGATCTTATCCCTCTAAGCCATCAGCCTGACTAAACCGCTATCCTTTGATCAATAGGCAGCTAAGTGGGAATTTTCAAAAAAACCTTTAAGCAAAATAAAGTTGCTTCTTTATTACACACAGGCCTTACTCCCCCAAACAAGAAGAGAGGTGGGATTTCTTTTATTTTGTATTTTTGTTCAAAACTTGCTCAGTCTGGGTGGAAGATAGATTCCATCCTGGGAGAGTAAGAGCTGAGAATAAGAGAGTATTTACTACCACTGAATATGACGATTGCTTCAAAGACTAAGCCAAGTGTCCAACTGTGAGAAATCATGAACCATACACTAAATACCACCATCTGTTTATAGTTAAATGTATATATAAAAAAAAGGGTGGATAATTAACCCTCTGTAAATATAACTGTATTTGATTATTAATTAAAGGGATGTGAATAAAAACAATGGTTTCACCTGCAGCATAAACGAGGAGGGAACCTTTGAGCTCCATTTTAAACTGTCCATGTTGGGAGTCAAAAATTTAGCCACAAAGCTGGTTTGTGTGTGAAACTCAGCTTGGGCATCAGACTTCTGAGATGCTATTAGAGCAATCACCAAGTGTTAACAAGACAAAACACCTTTTCAGAGACCACTGCCAGACAGCAAAGAAAATGACTCTTTAATAAAATCGGATCAATTTTCTAGCTAACCTGCCCCAAGTGGAAACAACATAAGACAGGTTCCCAGAGAGTCAGCATTAATGATGGGCCCATGCAATGAATATCATATGCTTCCATGGACATAACAAAATTGCCTGGGGCAACTTTCATATGAGGGTTGGATCGCAAGTTGTCTGTCTTGCTTCTTCCCTCTTCCCTTAGCTAACTCCTGGGCTTTTTTTTTTTTTTAAATGAGGTAAGATTTTTCATTGTGCTTAACTGCAGTACAGAGCACATGTTTAAATGTATTATGGAAGAAATAACTGATTTACTCAGAGCGCTTGAGTCACTTAAGAGAGCTGGGTTCCGTTCCTGGCTCTGTAGACAATGTGCAACCTGACACGGAGGAGGTCACCCTGGATGGCTTTTAGGTGATCTTCAGCAGCCCACTCTGTTGTGCCCGAAGCAAACATCAGGCTTGCATCAGTGAGACTTTTCACAGGCCTCCTCACACACGTTCACCCTCTTCTGGACTCAGGAGGTTGGGGTTCAGCATCATACGGATTATCATTATCCTATTTTCCACCTGAAGATTTCTCATCCCAAGCAAATTTGTCGTGCAGGCAGAGGATGCCCGTGTGCCTATGAAATCCCACACAGGCAATGTCCATATTGTGCTCAAACCCTGTCTGAGATGAAGAATAAATAAAAATATCCCTGAACACAAGGCTGCTGAGGATGAGATATTCTATCTAAATACTTAATAAATTAGATATACTCTTTTGAATAAAAGCCAGCACATTTGTCTCAAAATACTATGGGGCAGGTTGTAGGGGAGGTTTTGCACTAAAGAATCCACAATAAGGATTTAAATGCCAGATTGTTTAGATTGTTCAAAAACATCTCCATCCAGTTTTTAATCTACCAAAGTCAACACAAACAACTGATGAATGATATTTAATGTACATTTTTGCAATCCTTTTCATTAAACAATTAGTAGTTATTCCAGTGCACTCTCAAGCCCTCTTCCTCTCCAAACCAACCAACCAAAACACCCAAAACAGCCCAAGAGACAATAACTGCCATTTCAAATGCTTTTCTGCTATTTGCTTCACCAAGTTTCTATTGCTTTCCATGAAAGGGAATCTTTTTGCACACCAGGAAGGGTGGGGAACATGTTTTGCTCAGTTACAAGTACTCTGGAGATTGTTGTTTTAGCAAGCTTGCACTGTGACTATTTATTTATTTATTTATTTATTTATTTATTGGGGGTGGGGGGAATGACCCCTATCTATATTACAAACAGAACCTGGTATTGTCTGCCTGAATAAAGAAGCTGGAAGTACAACCAAGGCACCCTGCCCATCAAACCTAGGTTTATTTCTTTCTCTCTTTATGCCCAGATCCAAAGTATTTAAGGCTCCCAAGATTCCAAGTCATGACTCTTTAGGACGCTAACATCCCCTCAGCATTAAAAAGATCTGAAACAACGCAATATAAAGATAATAATTACTACAAACACAGGCTCCCTGTGCTAGGAGTTACAGGGAACAAACACATTTACATACTGAAAGCAAAACCACAACTGGGTACCAGTGCATTCCATTGGACATGACTTCCTCTAAGTTGGGATGATACAGGTATGATTTAATTCACAGAAAAATATTCCTCCACTGCATCAGCATACGAAGAAACATGAAAAAAGACAAACTAGAGAAACCCTAGCTGTGCTGTCTTACCCAACAGGAATATTTCAACTTTAAAATACAAAAGTAGCAAATTTGTCTTTTATGTCGAAAGTACTATCAATAATCACTTGTTTTATCAAAGATAAGCTATCAAGCTACAAAAGTGACTTATCTTTTGCATTTTTCCTAGTATTTAATTTTTTTGTATTATTACAGTAGAAAGATAAGTTGGGTATCCATCCTTCGCAGTTTAACCCCAGCACATCGTAGCATCACACTTTAAATACCAGAGAGGAGAGCAAAAATTGGTAGAACACACCTCTGCACCTACTCATGTCTCATGTTACTCTAGCAGCTTAGTAACCCTGCTTTCATATTAATACACACTCTATACACTTAGGCTAGCTTAAAATGCTTTTTCAACTAACACTTCCACAAGTTGGGAGAAAACTCAGCTTCTCTCCGACACCAGAAAAGCTGGGTTTGTGCTTAGAGCATCTGCATTTGGACATCAGGGTTTGGTGCCCTGCCTTGACATATCTCAGAAGTCACGTAACTGTGTCCTGTGTAACACGGGAGTTGTGATTTCTCTCTTGCCTGGTGACATTGGTAAGTATTGGGAACAGGGACTGACTCTCATGGTGGGCTTGTGCAGTGTGACCAAGTCACGAAGCTGCATGAGAACATAACTCCTGAGAGCATTAGCTGGACACCAACCTGACTGCATGACCCTGGCTACTGAACCCAGCACACAGGAGCCTCATCTCTCTTTGGGTTTTATAAAATACCTGCAAAGAATGGAAATTAAATATAAAGAGATTTAGGAAAGAGGGGCAAAGTACCTTAGCATAGCTATTCAGAGATTTAATTTTAACAAGCAAGCATTTAAAAAGCAGACCCACTGTAAAGTCATCTAATCTCTTTCCCCAGCTGAACTTTCCACCTGACGATGAAGACACAGGGACACAAAACACAAATACAGAGTAAGCTCTGCTTGATTATTCTAAAGAATATCAGTCTAGCTCCTGAACAACAGATAAGTGAGATGCTGGAGACAGTGGAGGAAAGCCTGTGGATCTTTACATCTCATCTGTGAACTGCAGTCCTAGGGCAAGAGATAACAGCATGGGCAGGAAATGCTACAGGATATACTCGATCTCTGTTTCATTTTACAAATAAAACCAGCAATCCAGCTAAGAGGAGGCACCACTTTACAGATAATGCTGGGGATCAACAACGGTCTGAAAATGACACAAGTCAAAAAATTCAGGTACAAGTGACAAAGTACAGGGAACAAGTGGCAGTTAGCAATATAGTAAAACATGGAGCCGCAGGGGTTAACACACTTGCCTTTCAAGCCTGCAGTATCAAACCACGCTGCAGTAAAAGTTAGTTTGTGCTTTTTCCGCTAAAATCAGCTCAAAATCTGCCCAAGGATTTGAAGGGCAAAAGGCCACGGGACTGATGCAATTGGAAAGAGCTGCAGGAGAAGCCTTGCCTCAAATGCCTCAGCGCTCCTCAGGGCTCTGCCCAGCATTGAGTTTTCCTTCCAGAAGAAGCAATTTTTGCACATGCAAGAAACATGCAGGAGATTTGCTGGGCTTTAAGCACTCATGGAAGCTTAAAAACAAGCAAGAGCTGAACACTACACCAGGGTTTCAATGGGAAACAACCGAGAGTACACCTATATTTCCAGAGGGGAAGCCTCTGAGGTTTGATTTTCAGTTTGGGTCTGTCTCTCCCCAGGTTAGAGCAGGAGAGAACACTTTAACGCTGCTCCACAGCAACCCCTTTGGGCAAAGCAAGCACCGACCTGGTCTGGCAGGAGAGAGGGGAAATAGAAAGGTTGTGGCTGTGAAGAAATTAGTGTGACTTGGGGTAGAAAGAGATTTTACTCACCATATGAAACGGGAACTAGGAAAATGCCCAGAATGAAATCAGAGCAAACTCTGATTTTATTTTATTATCTACTCCATGCATCGAATTATCCTTTTACCAAACCACCTACTTATTTGTCTTTAATGACTAGCAAGGAAGTAGCTATCTTTTCTTAAGAGCACTGTAAACTGAATGACCCTCCTATAAAAAACCACTGGATTTATAGTGTTAAAAGGCAAAGTCCCAGAACCGTAGTTCTGTTTACTTGAGAAGTATAAACCATTACTCGGAAAACAGAGAGGCCTTTTACAGAGACTGGAAAACAAATGGTTTAAAAGCATTAAGATCTACATATCTTTCCTTCCCATACATTCAAAGCCATCAATCATATATAATCCAGAACATACGAGGTGCAAAAGTGCTAAAAAGGCCCCATTAAAATACAAGTCTTTCCAGGTGTACCACCCAATCACTAGAACTAAACGCAGAGCAAAACCAGCTCCCATTTATACACACAATACCATTAGTGGCAATTTATCATGTCTTCTTAAAGTGATATATAGCATGTTATGAAATTGCTCATTAACTCTCCCAGCAAAAGCTCAGTATGCCCCCATGTACTCAAGTGCCTGTAATTGGCATTTCAGAGACCTCGGCTTAGAATTCACTCTGATTTATACAGCTCAGCTTCCGTAACCAACTTTTTAACCTGCTTCTAGTAATACCATTAACTTCGTATTTTTGAGTGAGTTTTTCTTATTATGCAATGCAACAGTTGATTTTCAGCCCCCAAACAGATACAGCGTTTGAATTAGATTGCTTCCTCCCCTTTCCCCGTCTTCCTTCAAGAAGACCTCTAAAAACCTAAGGCCATGGCTTTACTATAAATACGAAAAAACTTCATTAAAATAACATTGTGGTAAGTGTGGAACCACAGAAGTCAGATATTTTTTTTAATAGGGAAGACAAAGCACTCTCAGAAATATCAGAGATCATGATCTTAATCATCCTACCACATAAGTACTGCTGGTCACAAAGACCTGCATTTGTGGAGCATTGCAGCACACACTCAAACTCCAGCAAATGTTTAAGTCCTGCTGTCCCCAAAGGGACTCTACGTGCACGGCTGGCTGAGGGCCAAGCAGCTTCACATATCAGAACATGAACAGTTTCACACCCCTGCCTGGCAGGATGACTTTCAGTCAAAGGCCCTGATCTCCTTCCCGTGGGAAGACAAGTGTCACTGTCTTCTTCAGCTGGATGAGAAACAGAGACACCGTGTTTGGCCAGCTTCAAGCCTCTCTGAGAGCTGTGCCAGAGCTAGGAATCAAATCTTTCTGATGAAACTTTATCAGCCCCAAGTGGTTCCCCATCTGTGAGGCCAGTGCTTCCTCAATCAGTTCGGCTGTATTTGCTTTTTCTGCTCTGTGCTGGCATGCACAGGTCGTTGCCTACAGCAGCCACAAACACTGCCCTGGAAAACAAACTCCTTGGGGAAGAGCCAGGGAGCAGGTCAGCAGCCCTCCCTTACAGCACAGCAGCTGGACCAGTCTAGGTGATGCTAACAGAGGACTTACCCCAGCTTTCTCTCCCTAAGCCCTCACCTGAGAAAAACCATTTCAGCACAAGCTGATCTTCTCAGACTGACCTAGAAGTCCTCATCCCTGATTTGTTGAATTACTGCCCATTTCCATCTCTACCCTTCACTACTGTGCCCTGAAATTACAGCAACCCTTTTATTTTATTTTTCTAACTTCATCCCTTTTCAGTCTTTCTTCTATTTTTCTGATAGCAGATGGCAAGGCTCACTGTCACATACAGAAATGTATTACAAGAGAGATGCTTCTATCGAGGGGGAAAAAATACAGCTCAGCAGGCAAAAGTCAGAGAGAAGGCAATTCCCTCTGAGGGCGTCTGTTGCTTTATGGGTTAATACAGGGGTCCTCAAACCATCTCATAATTGCATCACATCTTAATAGAAGACTGTCTTGCTGACACCTTTCCATTTGCAGTTGTCTGGACCACCTGCCCTCCCCATTTGCAACCGCAGTACGTTCCCGTGACATCCTAGAGGAGTGATGCCCGGTTAGTAATCTATTTTATTTTACCTTATGGCAATTTATCAGACTGAAACATGGACAGGGCCGGCTCCTCACAGCTCACAATTACTTCTGTAAGAGCTGATTTTTACAAACTAAGCTGAAACCTCTGGTTAGTGTAATCTATTTGATATCTCAGCACAGACAGACCACTTGCCTATGATTGTGCTGCGATGTCCATATGGCACACTGCCCACCTCTGCTGTGACAGCTTACGGATGGCCACTCCGGGCATGGTACCTTGTGACATACTAATAAGCCTGGTGCGTTTGGCACAGGAGTCCCTGTGGATGGTTTGAGAAGGATGGGACATAAATGACTGCAAATTAGAGCAAGTTTTGCCAACTGAACAGCTCCATTGTTGCCTTTTTGACTGCTCTAAGTCCAATTCTCAACCGATCCCTGTTGATGCTAAACGATACAAAGATATCAAATCCATCCCCAATCACTTAGTATCTTGAATAGCTCATTCACAAATTAATTGCAGTGTGTCATCCTTTGTAGTTCACAGTCTATTGTTACTGCCAGGTGCACTGGCAAAGACAATATTTGCCTCATGCACTTCTCCCAGCGGAGGACATTTTTCTGCTAATGGAACTATTACAGGATTTAGAAGGTAGGCTTAAACAAGATGGGAGCAATACTGTCCTAGGTATCCCAAAATATATTTGGATAAAGTCCACTCCAAATCTTGACAGCTGAAAACCAAAGGAGAGATGGCAGACATCTCCTGGAGAAACCATCTGTTATCCCAGTCCTTACAAAGAAAAAGCAAGATTCAGAGACAGAGTGGTTTCACGAGGATTACTTGGGATGCCTATGGTGCCAGCTGAATACAGCACTTTGGGTCCAAATAAGTCTCTGCCTCGCAACTACAAAAACACCTTCTTGTCTTGCCTGTTTGTATTTAGAATCTTAACCATGTGTAGCACAAGTTAAAAGCTTGGTGCATTCATAGGATAAGAAACAAGTTCAGATTTAATGCTGAAGGTAGAAAAAAAATCATATAAATATATTAAAACCAAAGAACACTGGTTTGGTTACTGCCTCAAACTTTTCACTCCCTGTTGCTCATGTGGCCTGTCTGACAGCGCAGCGTATTTTCAGGAAACACATACGCTTCCCCGGGTGACCAGAACAAAAGGGTCCACACGGCAGCCCACAGGACACGTAAGTCAAGGTGATTATAGAATTAGAAAATACCAGTTTTATTGTGTCCAGAGAAGTTTGCAATTTTCTGTACAGCTCTTCAGATCATTTTTGGATGGTTCTCAAAGCAATTCCATTGCTGCCATAATAACACCTCTTCCAGCAAAAAGTTTCCTTGCCAAGACTAAGTATGAGGACAGAAAACTAATGACTTGCTGGGCATTTGGTTCTGGCACACACCTCCTAAAAAAATGTTTCAGGTTCTTGGAAATATTTTTCCTTCTAAATATTAGTATGGTTTTCAATAGTTCTGTCCCCAAAATTATCTGCCACCCTATGGCTCAATGATTAAGATGAATCCAGCACTTCATCCTGCTCAAGACCTTTCTAAGCATCTTGGGGTCTTCAAGCTAACCTTGCCTCATCCCGAGTATCACAAAGGCCAAAGAACAACTACTTTAAATACATCCCAAGCTACTATGGAACAGTGGTTTTGGAGTGCTTACTTAAGCCCTAAAATGTGGTAAAACACATGCTGTACTAGTGCCTCAAGACCTTCAGAACTGCACTTCATGTGTAGTTTTGCCAGAAACAGTCAAGTGTGCTGGTGTGGAGTCAATGTCCTTCCTTCTCCAGTTAATGAGCACACATGGAGCTGGCCTTCTTGTAGTGTTGGCTGCCTTGGCCACCTGGGCACACTGCTGGCTCATGTTAAGCCAGGTGTCCACCAACACCCTGCTGGGCAGCTTTCCAGCCACTCTTCCCCAAGCCTGTAGCATTGCCAGGGGTTGTTGTGACCAAAATGCAGGACTCCGCACTTGGCCTTATTTGACCTCATACAATTGGCCTTGGCTCATTGATCCAACCTGTCCAGGTCCCCCTGTAGGGCCTTCCTACCCTCCAGCAGATCAAGTCTCCCACCTAGTTTAGTGTCGGCTGCAGAACTTACTGAGGGTGCACTCAGTCCCTTCATCCAGATCCAAAATGGCACGCCAAAGCACTCAACAACTATTAGCACAGCCAAGCAATTAGCCTCAATTTTCTGAATCCTATTTCCAAAGGCCTGTTTGTTAGACTACACCACGAGACTTTTTTCCTTAAAAATATCAAGACCATTTTTCATACTGAATTAATGTACTCTACATCTTTACATAGATTGAAAAAGTAAGTTTAACTAGTGAAATAAATACATCCCTCTTGTGTAGCACAGTGCCAAACACTTCAAAAAGGTACCCTTAGTCACACTCTTGCAATCCAGGGATCTGGAACATGTGCTCTATTATCTTTTTTTCTAACACAATAGTCTCTCTCCAACCAAAACTGAACCTGTGGACTTAGTATAATTTAAAAATCTATGTGGTTGGCTTCTGTAAGACATGTTTCTGAAGGACTTGGGATCCAAGACTGAGATGTGAAATCGTGGAAATGAAAAAAAGAATATAAATTAAAGGCCATATGATTTCAAATGGAGTCCTCTTAATGCTCTAGTCATGTGCAGTCTCTCGTGGTCCTGTCCGGACATGAATTATGAATTACAGGATGCTCATCTGCTAGAGAGCCTTTTAGCACTTAAGTTTTCACCATAAGAAATAAATGACCACTGCTGTTTTCACACCTCAGACAATTTGAAACCAGATCTTACATAGCGCTTACTCCAAACACCATTGTCTTCCTGATGTTCTAATTTCCCACATAAACCAGTTTTGTGTCCACCACGTGAGCTCCTTATTTCACTGTGAACTTGGAGACAAATTGCTTGCTTCAAGCACCCAGGACTGTCAGCTGGATCGTTCCCGCATGGCTTGTTCTTCCTTACTGACTCTGTGGACCCATCTTTGTTTTGCTGAGGTATCTATCAATGCTCTGTAATTTGTTTATCCAGGACAGCTCAACTCAGATGGAGCATCTGCTTTTCAGCAAGGTCCTGCTTTTCTTACCCAATTTTCCAGCTGGATTGACAGAGGCACAAGGAAGTCAAGTGACCTGCCCGGGTCAGACGGCATCGGTGGCTCGGAACAGATTGGAGCCCGTGATCTTCCTGGCTCCATGCCCTGCACTGGACTACACTCCCTTCTACGAGCTGTTCTGCACTACAGATAAATTGTGTCCACTTTCCCTTCTTCCTACAGATATAATAATGCCCCCACCACCACCCCTGCACCCCCAGTTTCATTTATATGGTTGTTCCACTTTTGAATATGAGTTTAAGCAATTTGGAGGTCATTAAAATACACGTAACAATGTATTCAAGCCTAATTTTTCCAGAAGTCTGTCTCCTGACCCTTCTCTTAAACTCAATGACCTGGCAAACATTTCTACATCAGGTGTTCATATTTCCTCTACTACTTCCTTGAGGAAGAAGGAATGCAATTCATTTGCCACTTGTGCTTTGTCAAATTTTAATTGTTATTAATTTTCCACCTAACCACTTCCAGTGAGATTTCAGACTATTTACAGCTTCATTTATCATGGGATTTCTATTCCCATCACACAAATACAACCTACTGTTTACAGTTATTACACAAGTAAAGATGCTCATACAAACCCGGACTTACTACTATATATTTTTTCACTTATAAGTTCATAACTTGCAGGCTATAAAAATGAAATGCCTGCCTTAAATACTCAAGACCAGGAGCTACAGAACTCCAAGGCTACCAGGAGCTACAGTACTCCAGAACTCCAATCATCTGGTTTTTCTGAGGTCTTGAATAATTTTCTTTGGCTTTCTAAATCTCAGTTTGACTGTTTGTAAAACTATGAATTTCCTACTTTATACAACCCAACTGCAAGTAAGCTGGTTAAGGTTTGCAAAGATGGAAATTGTTAAAAAGCTATTCCACTGGGGGCACATACTTCCTAATATAGCCTCACTCTTAAATTCCAGCTGAGCCACGCTTTGCTTCAGACCCAAAAATGGGTTTGGAAAGGTACACATGCTTTTTATCTATTACACTAATGTATTACTAGAGTACTGCTGAACAATTTCCTTTAAGCCTTACTTTCACCAATAAACCCACTGACCTAACATCTTAAATTCCATTTGTATTTGAAACCAAAGATTACGAGAACAAAGGGAGCCTAGTATTACTATTTCAACTGTATTTCAGAATGAAGTACATACAAAATGGTACCTTGGTTACTCATTAAGCCAAACCTTTACTAAGTCTCAAAGTGGCCTTTTGTTTCATATATGCATTTTTTTTTTCCTCAAGAAAAATTAGATTCACTATTACTAGGTAACTAAATATCTGATTTGTGGCAAGCAGGTGCAGGAGGTAGATGCCTGGCTATGATACACTGCATTCAAAATTTACTTGAGAAAAAGTACATTCTGCCTGAAAATGCTAACACTATTTATGTCAACATCAGTCTGGGTCACTTCTACAATGACATTAGCTTCTACAGAAAGAAGTCTATTGGCTAAATTTGTAGCCTCATTTTTTCTATGCCATTTGAGAATAAATATTTACATTAATATGTCCAAAATCCATTTAAATTGGTGCAAACAACCCATTCATACTAAGCCTACTTGCTCTCCTGCTACTCACAATGTAACACATATTTACATATGTACTTGTAATCCATAAAATACCACAGACAGGCTTATTTCCTTTAGTGAATTCCAGCCAACACCTGACTGGGTAATTTATGTCTCCTATTATCATTACTTTAGCTTTTCTTAAACTTTTTTATTTATGTCCCTAACGACGTTGTCATCTAGTTGCCCAGTTTATCAAGCTCACCTCAGCCCTCCAAACGTGCTGCCTCTAGCAAGGAATTTTTGCTCTGTCAGGTAGATGGACGAGAATCCTCACCAAAGTCACTCATCACTAATTCTCACCTTTCCATAAGGGTAGTTTCCAAACAATCACTACTTTCTGAAAACCTGTCAGTAATATTCAAGAATGCTTTGCCCAAGAAAGACCTGCTCAGCCTTCCTTTACATTCGTTGCAAGTTTGCCTGTGTCTTAGATACAGTTCTTTGTTCATATTTATATAAACCAAAGCTGCCTTGACATCACTGGCAGGAGGTCAGTGGGCATGTCGGGGCCTGAATCAGCAGCACTCAAAGGCAAGTCAAGGACCCCACATTATATCCAAAACCAGAGATCTTTATTTACCTTTGTGATTAAATCTTTCACTTTTGGGTGCAAGATGCTCTCTGTACATTTCTACTTTGAGGGCTGTGGCACAAGGCTAACAGCAAAAGCTGCTGAGAACTAGGTGAATATGGACTTCAGCCCTCTCTCATGCTTTACAGATTTAGGGGAAGGGGTCCTCAGGACTTGGGAGGAAGTAGGGCAAATGGCCCATCTTCTTCAAGGGGCAAGAGGTGAGCAGGGAGCATTTGCTCGTTTCTGTTCCTTTGGGAGAGAAAAGGAAGGGAAGGCTCAATTAATAAGCATATAAAGAGAGGCACGGAAAGGGTGCAGTTACTTCTTCCCAGAAGTGGGGTTACTCAGTAGCCAGGCAGGCACGTAAAGGCTGGCTGTGATACTATAAAGACACCGGGGCTCCTGCAGGGCTAGAATTACAGGGTTACTGTGCAAAGAAAGTAGGACCAGAAGGAGAAGAGATATTTTGGAGGAAGCAAGGGTGTAAATGCTATTCTGGCCTTTTCTTTTAGAATTCTTGGAATTGAAGAGGAGACTAAAACAAAAAATTGCACTTGGGGGGGGGGAGCTTTGAACAGCAGCCAATTCAGAAAGCAATTTTTACTTGAGACAGCTCATGTGCTGACCAAATAGAGCACACTTAGAACATGTGTTAAAAAGTACTGAATAAAGTCATAGATGCTGAAAAATGCAAAGAAAACGTCATGATAATGTATAGTTGTTTTAAATAGTATGCAAACATCCTCACTTTTCACTTTACTTCTGCAAAATCCTCCTTTCTTGTGGCTAAACCTTTAAGATCAGTAACACTGTGGATTACAATATTAGCCAGAAATGTAATGATATTTAATGTCAAGGTAGGTCTGCTATGTCTTCAATTGGCCACTTGGTTTCTTTGGACCAGAATCACTCTCAAACCTCATCAATGACATGTAATTGTAGTCATTTGGTCTCACCAGGTTAACTATGCTTTATACTACGGATAAAAAGTTAGTCCCTGCCTTAAACATCTTCATTGTTAAGCTGGGAAACTGAAGCACAGAAAGACTGCGAACCTTCATGCATGCTACTGGGAAACCTCATGGAAGATCTAGAAATGAAAACACATCTGAACCATGTGTCTTAAACATGGAGTCAATCCACATTCTACATTTGTTGCACTGCAAAGTGTTTAAAAAACCAAACTGAGAACTGGTAAAAAAAATTGCTGTAAGGAAAAACTAGGGGTTCAAAATGCCACAGTTGGTGAGAATATAACACCTTTTGCTGACTTAAACTTCTGAGAATCTGGGAATTCCTGTTTTTTATACACCTGAAAGACAAATAACTGAACCTACATTTTGCATTGCTTTATCACTATATCCACCTTTAACCTTCACAGAATCACAGACTTGTTGGGACTGGTTGGAATGGACCTCTTGAGATCATCTAGTCCTTCCTCCCTGCTCAAGCAGGGTCACCAAGAGCAGGTTTCCTGGGACCATGTCCAGTTGGGTTTTGAATATCTCTATGGATGGAGACATTACAACCTCTCTGGGCAACCTCGGTCCAACACATCCATTTTGACAAGATCCACAATTTGATCCATTCCCCCTGGTCCCTACAGTCATGTGAGAGACAATAGTATTTAAAATATCCTTGTGGGACTGGCCTTATGGATAAAGGTTCTATGAGAGACGTTTGCTCTTTCGGAGTGGCAGAAAGATAGGAGGTGTCCTCTATCATCTCAAATGGCCACAGATTCATATGGCTGGGCAACTGAGTTGTACCTTCAAAGGATCTGGCTGATCCTCTTCCAGTCAGTTCACAGAACTAACCCATCCCATTACCCACTTGGCTTGCTTGACCTGAGAGAAACTTTTTAAATGATCTGGCCGTAAGTCTGAAATGCTTTCTGTAACTAAGTGGTAATTAAACCATGCTCTTTTAGCTCTTAACTACCTATTTACCAGGCCCAACAACTGTTATTTACAGAACTTAATTGTGACGTTCTCTGTTAAAAGCTCACTCATTTAATCCATGACACCCATCACCTTTAAACCTATGGCACTCACACCAACACTGAGAGTGCCACGCAATCATTACCCCACACCCAGAGTTATCATTTCACCTTCATTCTCTTTGTTCCAAGATTAATGAAACAATGCACAAGATGCTGAGAGACCCATTACCTATTTGGAAGCTGGAGCTGGACTAGACAATCTTTAAAAGGTCCCGTCTGATGCAAACTATTCTATGATATTTGCATCCAGACTTTGATATCTGCATCAAGACTTACAAAAATTAACATCTATTTAATAATAGCAATATTAACACTAGAAAACAAATCCATAGCCTCATACCTTGCCTCTTATGGCTGTAACTGTGCATGCATACTGAATCGTTCTCAACCCTTAAAATCATAGAATGGTTAGAGTTGGAAGGGAACTTAAAGATGATCAAGTTCCAACCTCCCTGCCCTGGGCAGGAACACTTCCCACCAGATCAGGTTGCTCCAAGCCCCATCCAGCCTGACCTTAAACACCTCCAGGGATGGGACAGCCACAGTTTCTCAAGGCAGCCTGTTCCAGTGCCTCACCGCCCTCACAGTGAAGAATTTCTTTCTAGTATCTAATCTAAATCTCTCCTCTTCTAATTTAAAGCTGTTACCCCTTGTCCTGTCACTGCACTTCCTGACAAAGTGTCCCTCTCCACCTCCAACCCTTCCAGGTTTTTTTTTGCAAGTGTTTTTATAAAGGCAACAAAGCCCAAAACTTCGAGCTGGCATGGACTGGTTCATCTCCACTCTCCACGGTGTAAACCTGCCAATTACAGCAGATGAAGATCCAGCCCAGTCTCTCTCTCCTAGGAAAATTTCCACTTTTCAAATGCACCGCTATAAGCTGTTATTTCTGCAGACCCAAACCCTTCCATTCAAGATGCTCAGTGACTTTCTATCTCCTGCTAATGTATTCCTTGGGGAAGTTACTACCCACCAAACCTCCTACAGTTATTGTTAGGAAATCATTAACCCACGGCTCTTTTCAACTCTTGGTAATTATGATGTTAAAAAAAGGGAAAGTTTGGCTGCTAACAGTTGCAACAATGTATTTGTTTGCCACATGCGATGGAAATCTGATAGACAATATCTGTGCACTCCATCTGTTCCACTGGATTGATCCGCTGATGAGATTCTTTTTAGAAACCTGCTTACCCCTGCTGGTGCTGCAAGCTTGAAAGAGAAAAAACACTTTCTTCTCCTTGTTCTCTTGTGTGGTGGTCGACCCTGTCTTCCTCTCCATTAGAACCCATCCTGCTGCCACAGATCTCACAGGATTTATATTGTTTTGATTCCTTTCAAACACTGTCTTGTTACCAACATCTGACAACAGTCTCTTGGGCTATCACCATTTTACAAACTGACCAGGCCTATAAGTCTCTATAAATCCCATGTGGATACAGACCTGTGAAAATGTCTTTAACTGTCCATTAAAGTACACAGTAGCTCTTTTATTATATAAATAGTCATGGGTGTTCTATACTTACACGGAGGAAGAAGCTGTAATTTGGGGAGGGGGGGAATGGGGGATGGAGGAAAGTGCTTGAAAACTTTGCCAGGAGAGGTTGTTCTCTGAGCACTCATCAGCGAACTCATTTGCTCACCGCACCGCTTGACGAGAACACACCATGGGTGGTCGTCTTGCTCCCCACCCCCTCCATAATAGTGGTGAAAAGCCACAAAATAGCGAGTCAAATTTAGGCATGACCACACATGCTGGTTTCTCACGAAGTTGGGGAAATTTTAGCCCTGCCCTTCGAACAACAATGCCCAGAAAAACAACAACGCAAAGGCATATCTACAATTGAGAAACTGAACACATGCTTAGTGTATAATTCAGGAAGGTCAGAAGATAGCGTTTTAATGAAATATTTTAGTCCCCTGGCCTTACAATAAGTTTAGAGTTTACTATTATAATCTGGGTGTGCATGGGAATATATGTAAGCGTACAGACAGGCAGACCTTGACACTTCTTCATACCAACAGAAATGGAAAATTAGCATGGCTGTAAGAGCACGAGCTGTATCAACTTCCCCATTCAAACAATAGTACCAATAAATCCGTTTTCTTGCGGTGAAATCGATTCTCCTGAATTTGGGAGTTATTTTAAAACAAACCGCCATCGCTATTTGCAAGAGCTGCTAACGAAACCCCCTCTGCCAAGTCCAGCAGTTTGCTTGGAGACTCAAATGGGGATGGGGTGGTGGGGTAGGGGAAAGAAAGAAGAAAAATGGTTAATAGCAGGGCTGTTGCTTTTCCCAAGCGCAGCAAACTGAGCCTAATTGATGCTGACGCATGACAGACTCGTGTGTACAGTATTGCCCGGGCTGCGAGTGAAGCTGCTGACAGAGGGTAAATGGTGCGTGGCAGCTGGGCTTGCCCTGGCCTGGCATGGACCCGACGCACACATCGCCTGTCAGGAGATATCATGGGGGCTAATGAAGGGCAGCCCGCATTTTTAAAATTCTCCTCACTGAGTTTTGGATCTGACTTTACACCGTGAAGCCTCCTCCAACCTTTTAGTGCCTGGTTAAGGATATGTGACACTTATTTAAAAATTAATGCGTTCTAATCAATTTAAAGTTGGAAAACTAAAAGCCAGTACATCTCTGGGCGAGAGAGGGAAAGTGCGTGCAGGAGTGTGTGTGAGATGGAAAGACACGGCACAGAAAGAAGAACAGAACGAGAGGAAAGAACTACAGGGTTTTTTTGTAGCTACTAACAACAGAAAGCGATGACATGGAAGCACCACCAATTTATCTGATGTATTTTAGTCCTCTTCTACAGCTCCTTTTACAAGACAAAGTTGTGCATTTTGGAAAGGTTTACTTAAAATAAGCGATGCCCTACAATAAACTCCAAATGTTTACTCTTTTGCTGAATCCAGCCCACTGCCTGTGACTACAGCAGTGACTGAGCAACTGTGTCAGTACCCAAAAATGAGAGAAATTCTGCCCTGCAGTTCTTAGACATAAGGAATTAAATGTAGGAAACCAGATTAGGATGAAGGACACCATCTGAGAAATCTACCTGATTCCAAACTTCAAATCACAAGTAACAGCCTGTTTGGACCCTCAGTTCTCAGAATTCTCTGGTGGTTCCACATTCCTTTATGTTATTTTGCATGGTAATAAATGGCAGAGATATTTCTGGTTTAGCTTTTTCTGAAACATTCTGCTCATAGACAAATGGAAAATACATATGCAGAAGACGGTCGAGAATTTTCAGAGTACTGACCAACGCAGAATCGTTTCTTGCCACAAATCCCAGAGGGCTTTATCCTGGTTTCAAAAAAATCCCTGGCATTTTCACAACCGACTTCAGGATTTCAATAGTTATTTTACACGCCAGTAAAAAGAAAGTGCTTGGTTCCCATCTAACCTGGAACGGCTTATCCCCTGCCAGTCACTATTAGCTTATGTGGAATGGTCTCTGAGTTTATCAGAGAGAGAGGATTGATGTCCTGGGAGACTGGCCATCTTTTCTGCCTCTGTAGACCAAAAGAAGACACTCTGGCAATCGATAAAGGATGGATGTTATAGCGTTGTCTCTCCTTGTTCCTGCTTTAGGACTTGCAGTTTATACCTTCTTTTCCAACCTACTATTATGTAGAGGGGAAAAAAAAACCCCACCACCTGAACTACTAAACTTAAGGGAAAAAAAAGGCAAAAGAAAGTAAACAACTTTCTCATTCAAACCCACAATCCGCTGTATCTATTTGATAAATAAAAAACAGTTATTTTTAGGCTTACCAGCTAATCTAGGAAAACATTAACCTTGGAAACTACAATATTTCATAAAGAAGTATCATGCTCTGAGAAACACACACAACAAGCTTCCTACAGCTTCGGTCCTCAGAGCAAAGTCATTGGCTCATTGGTTTTCGCGTGTACTCATGAGACACTCCAGAAAGCTAAAACAATGGCAGGAGTCACAAAATTAAGCACCTTGTTCTCCTTCTGATGCAACTCTATAATGACCCAGCTTCATGTCCCACAAGAGCCCTTAGAGAGAAGGCCACCTTTGTGTAAAACAGCACCGGAAAGAAAAGTAACATTTTAAATCAGATTGTCCAATAAATTTGGGTGGAAAAATGGGTGGTGAAATAAAAAAGGTATTACTCATCCCTCTAAAGCTAAATTATTGCATCATTAGGTTATCATGGTTTTAAGCAAATTGCTTTTACTGTGTGTCAGAAATTTTGTGCTAATAAAAGGTGGCAAAACATTTTCACTTGGGTATTCAGTGTAAGAATTAGTAAGAATCAAGGAGTAACTTTTTCCCTTTTCATATTTCCTTAGGATTTTTGAGATAAATGGAGGATCCTTACTATGATTCCTTATGAATTTCCCTTTTCTCCCTCCCTTATTTACAGGAATGGCTTACAAGCTGCAGATTCTTCTCATGGTTTTGGGGTATCCATTCACCATGGGGAAGCATATCAATATTTTGACACAAGGCACCATCAACTAATAAAGAAAGTCAGTGTTTACTGGTCTGAGTTTTAGGAACCAAGTGATTTCAGAAGTGGATGATTTCATTTCTCCATTACCACCTCTCCAAGCCACTCACCTGTTTCTGTACATACTATTCATTAAATTAGATTACTATCTACTACCATTGTCTAAATAATTTTCATATTTTTAAAGAAACGTCTTTGTTTCTGTAATCTCCAAAATCTCTCGAAAAATATAACCTCTGTCTAGTTTTAAATGACAAAGTGTTTTAGGTTTGGGGTTGTTTTTTTTTATTTTTACTTGAAAGGGAAAGAGGAACACCTGGTGCCTGCAAGCAAACTGTATAAAATCACTTAATGAGTTTTGAAAAATCTGCTTTTATGGCCAAATCTGTAATTCAACTTAGTAAGAAAGGCTGCTATCTCATACCAGCCTTATACTACCCAAATTCATGTAGTACTGCATGATTTGGCAGGTCTGGTTGAGGAAAATATCTGCTCTGTAAGGAGAAAATAATTACTCTGAGTCTTTGACACCTGATTCTGGTCTTAAAGACAGAGTTTATTCAGTTTGTACTCGTGGAATTGCTGCCTATAAAGCTTCAAAATAAGGAGTAGATTTGAGGATACAGCAGCCTGGTATCCAAAACCCAATGTTGTACTAAAAGGATTATTGCTATTCACAATCAATATTTGTAAAGCCAGATGCAAGTAAGAAGTATGAGTTGAATGTGAAAAGGGTAAAACTTGATTTAACATTCTATGCCTGAATATAGATGTGTATATATATATGCAGGCATCCACACTTAGAATTGTGTGTTGTGTATATGTGTATTTGTGCACAAGTAACCGATTTGAAAAGCTGGTTCTGAGAAAATTTGGATTATGTCTGCATCAAAGGAAAGTCTGTACTAACCACTAGATTTTATCAGCGCATTAGGTTTTCCCTCCTCATTGTTTGTGTTTACGTTTGAAAACACAATGCTCTTCTCTTAGGATCTCTCCTATAGATATTTTAAACTAGTGGATTTCAAAGAAATAAAAGGGATTTTTGTGTGCATCAGGGCTGTAGGATCAGGTCCGTTACACTAAGAGCTAGTTGTACTGTACTGGGTTTCTCAAACGATTACGCGTTTGTGCTTGTGTGCACGTATGCGCGTGTGCTTAAACTGCTTAAGTGCAAATTGCCAGAGTGTCAGCAAATTACTGCCGGAGCTGCAAAGCATTTACATACCTTAGGCATGAGCAACCAATTGGAACTTTTAATCTTTTAACAAGTTACTGCTCGGTGACATAATAATGAATAAAATGAAGAGTAATGAAGTTGACCATAAAGCTTAGCAAATAAACACTGTAGACAAATACAACGATTCCTGACTAGCTCAGCACACAAAATCTACTTGTGGTGTGCTGCCAGTTACCTTATGCTTGTGCCAAAACACAGCAACATCCTCCCACCACTGCTTTTGGTGTTACCATTGGTGGTCTTCCTGCAGAGCACTACTTGCTTGCCCCTACCACGCTGGGACCCAGCCTCACTGTAACCTGTTCACCTCCAGATGGCTTTATCCTTTAGCATCATTCCAAGGAAGTTTTTAGAAGCTGTCTTGTCTCTATACTCTTGTCAAGGAAGTTGCAGAAATCACCCCCAGGATTACTGACAGAAACTTTCATTTGTTTGAAATCTGAATGTATAGTCTGGTTTATCGGCGCTGACAGGACAAGGTCATAGACCATACTCTATCGTTATTCTCACTCCTACCAAGAGTCCCTGATTAAGTCACCTAAAATAAAATTCCACTTCTGTCAAAAGACACAGCAAATCATTCACAATAGCTGCAAAGATGTCTGACCATTCACTGTCTTCTGTGGTTAGGAAAAAAGTATATCTAATAAGGTATATACTTGGAGTATCTTTTCTAATTGTGACTGGCACACCCCAAATTAATCTCATTTCTATATGCAGAGCAAGCCTAAACGGTATCAAATTCAATTTTGTTGAAGATTAACTTGGTTCAGTCGTTCGTTATAATCCAGGTAACTAAAAAGGCAGGCTGGGATCTACAGAACAAGCAGTAGGATTCTGCGCTAGTCCTCTACAAGACAATAGCAGAAACAAAGAAAGGCAATAATGGCCACAAGTTGCTCCTGACTGATAAGTCTTTTGAGGCAGAAATCCACTCCCAATTGAACTGTCCCTATGAGAAAAACCACCACTAAAATTCCTCCCAGCTGACAGCCATGGTAGCAGTTGAGGCAGAAAGGCTGAGGATGTAATAAACATTAACAAGGAGAGCATTAGAGGCTGTTCCTCCAGGATGGGCTATTGCACCACAGTGGAACCTTAAGAGAAGCTTGAATTGCTGCTTTCTGTTGTCTTTTTCTCTGTAAAAAGAGAAAACTGCCTTTTTAAGATATGAATAAGGATTTTAAACAGTATCATATTAAAAGCTCAAGGGACAGTAATGAAAAAGCAAACATTTACCTCTAAGTTATTCCTACAATGAAATAGCATGGTAACATGACATTACCTCTCCAAGGTAAATATTTACTTGTTAGTATTGGGCGCCACATAAAAATATACCTACTTTCCCCACCCAAGATGACCTGCATTTTCTATTACCAAGCCCAAAACAACCACCCACCCCACAAGTCCCAGTTTAGTACTCTGCATATACTTCTTGATCTATACTGAGATGCTTAAACACACAGAGTGGTATTTGGGGCTCCAAATACACGACTCTCAGTTCACACATCTTGGATAATGAACGGAGAACGTATCACAACAACAGCAAAGGAGGAAGTTTCCGCTTTCCCTTTCAACCCCCATCTCCAGCCCAAAGGAGAATTATCCGTTAAGAAACCACATATAACAATATGATGATTATCCAGACTAATAGGGGAACAAATGGTGTAAATAATTTTATATAATTTCTTAAATGTTTGGCAACTTCCTTTGTACTACTTTTGGGAGGATTCTGGTAATTTGCAAAGCCAGGCTGAGTTATGTCAAGGTTAATTTAAGGTCATTTGAGTGGTCAAGGTCTCAGAGTAACTACTAGAAATAAGCAAAAAGGTGTAAAAGCAACGATGGAATTACTAATCACCCATGTCAGACAAAGTAGGAAAACCAGAAAGCAAATAACTTTTGGTTAAATTAAAATACTTTCTCCATTTTTCCATCACATTAAAAAAATAAAATCAACAAAAAAGAAATATCACCACAATTTAACTGCCAGGGAGCATTCTGATGCAAATTTATTTTTCATATATGACACTGAAAAACTTACTTCTTACTATATCGCCAAAAATACTCTTTTTTTGGTAGGAGCATGGCTTTACCAATAAAAAAAAAATAGCCTTTGTATTTTTAAATATTTTAAAAAAAAGAAAAGCAAAGCTGTCAGGTAAAATACCAAAAATAATAAACATTTCACATGAATTAAAAGTCAAGTAATACCAAGAAAAATGGAGTGGAGAGACATTAATTTATAATGTCCTATAATCAAGATTGTGAAGCTTGGTGCAACAGAAAGATCTCTCTGAATAAATTCATTGTATTTTTAAACAGAAAAATTTCAGAGAACACAGTAGTTAGTAAATATTTAAAACCTTCGTGGTAAAGGCTTAAACCTCAAAATAACAAGGAAATGACAACTGTTTATTTTTCTCCACATAAAACTGAAAGTTATTGTAAGGTCATTATAATGCAAGCCTGTTTTCTCTTTAAGAAGTAAATAATTAGACCACTGATTTGAGTAGACCTGCCAGTAAGTCTACATGTGGTTAAGTCAGATAGACCGATGCTCTAAAATTGGCAAGTTGCTCGCTCCCACAAGCTATTAACCAACTCCGAGGTGTAGGTAGCTCACAGCCCTTTTATCCCATGTCTCTCAACAGAAAAAAAAAAAAAAAAGAAAATAAAAGAAATTCTAGCACTTAAGNTTTAGGTACCAAAGTCTCAGATGATGGGAGGTGTTTTGCAGATGAAATTCTGGACCACGAGCTATGCAGCAGAGCAGAGACAAGTAGGGCAGCTGCAGTAACCTCCATGTAAACAGCACATAGCAATAAATATCCTATACAAATAATACTTTCTGCTATTTAACTGAGTAAAACCCTTCATTTATTGATTTGAATAAGTCTGCTGCATCACAGTACCACAGGAACTTAGGGGAGACCAGCACAAATTCTAATCCAGCCCATTACAAGATACACACCGCTTTGCCTGGGGCCAGTTCTCACCATCGTTTCTACATCTGGGCTTCTAGTGAAGGCAAAGAGAGCTCTGTGTGGTGGACAGCCACAAAACATAGGTCACATCACCATTTGTGACATGAATGTCTACCCATTGTTAGGATAGCAATCTACATTTTCTTCCTCAAAGATAAAAATCAATCCAAATATGAAGTTGCAATCCAGATTAAAAGTGAAACAAAACTAGCTAAACCACTCACATCACGGGTCCTGCCTTGGAGCTGTGGGAGGGTTGAGACGCCTCAAAGCCCTTGCTCTAATTTTACAAGCAGATGGAAACAAGAAACCTGTGTTATGCTGGTGAGAGAATTGAAGCTCCTTCTTTAAGGATTTCACAGAACAGCACAAACAGGAGGGAGTTATGGCAAACAAGGAATGCAGTGGACAAACTGACAAGGCAGCACAAAGAACAGACCTCCTTGGTAGAGCGTGCCAGCTGTAGAAGGCCAAGTAAGTACTAGGTGCTAAGCTGAGCTCCTTACTGACACCTCAGCACCCAGGCAGACAAAGCAGCTGGACATTTGTAGCATCCCCTAAGAGAGTACCGAGCAGTTCCCCTTCCAACTGAACTACATCCTCCTCCTTTCGTGTCACGGAAAACAGATGAATGAGAACCCAAATACCGTATGTTTCTCATACTAAAGACTTCCCTGAGCTGGACTCTAAATGGAAATGTGACTCCTGGAGGGTTGGCAGTAAGACCTAAAATTCAAGCCTTGCTTGTTCATTATGTCACAAAATACAAACTTCTGCCAGGTTTCCATTTTGTGGTGCCGTCTAATTTCGACTGGTGAAGTTGTTAGTCTACATTGACCACCGAGAGTGACCTCTAGCTAGCAATCATAATGCTGAGGAATGGGGAAGCTGTAGGAACTGTACCATTTTTCCTTCTAGACCACAGAAAAACATTTTTCCAGGACAGAATATGAAAAATGAGCTATTGCTACATGAATGCTGGTTACAAAGAATGAGGGTTTCCATCTTCCAATTAATCAAACATTTTTTTTAGCAATAAAAGTATTAAAAGAATAAAGAGGAGAAAAATGATCAAACAATTAGAGATGATATCAAGTCCATTTAAAGATCAGCACAGAGGAAGATGAGCCAAGTTTTGGAAAAAGACTAAAATAAGCAGAAGGCAAGTTGCAAGAACAAACAAACAAACAAAACATTCCTTTGCCTTGAAGTCCAGTAGCAGTTTGATGCTGTTAATGGAAATACCCTTTATCTTCTCTACAGTCTTATTATAATTCTGCTAAATAGCAAAATTATAAATATATTCTTTAAAATTTCAGCTTTCTAGCAATGTGATGACAAAGCATCTGAAAGGATCAACATATATACTTTCTGAATAACCATGTCAAACTTCTGGGTTTTTGCTTCCTTCTTTTTCATGTTCTACGTTTTCCATGTAATGACAAATTTGGACATAAATCCTACAAAAACAGATAAACAAAATCAGTAGAACTACTCACAGTAGTAAAGCTATGCAGACGTCTAAATATTTGCAGGTGTCTTAGATAATAAGCCTTCAGAGCAGGAAGTACATATCTGTGATTAGCTCACTAGCACATTTTAGGATGCCTGAAATATATGTAATGATAAGGTTAACTGCATGGTGCGTTTTTGTCTGGCTCATCATAATTAAGCATAAGCCTTCCACATTATATTTTCTTTCTACCTTTTCTATAGGCACACATATATAGATTATTTACACATTATACATAGACACAAACATCTTCATGCTGGCTACATTCAACCAGTAACGTGTACTGGTCAACAACAAGCTACCAGTCTTATCCTCAAACGTGTTTAGTTGCAAAAATGTTAATGAAATCCACAGAAACACTCAGG
>VZTM01036315.1:0-10779 GCA_013400555.1 Jacana jacana
GTTTGTTTGGTTTTTTGTTTGTTTGCAGGGATGGGATCTTCTTTATTTCTTCTTCAGATACTGTGTCTTGTCTAGTTGCTCTGAGGGGCAGAGGTGGAAGGAGCAGCTCTCAGCAGCTCCCTTCTTTCCGTACTTGTGCCAGTCAGCAGGAGCTCGGGTGCTTTAATATGGAGAAGTAACAGACCTTGAAAGTTACAAGCTATTTACAATGTGCGGTTGCTTCCTCTCATAACAGAGTGGGGTTGCATTTCTATGCCTTGGTTTAACAGAACAAAGGGGGAAAAAATTTCATTCACTATGTTTTCTCTTTGAAATGTGAGTTGAGAGAAACTCTGAAACAGAATCTTATTTTCTCAGAGACTGTGAGAGAAGAAATTAAGAAATTGGTTTCTAAACTGCCTGGAAATGCTTGTATTCAGTATGCCTGAATTTTTTTAGTGGGTTGGGGTTTGTGTTTTTTCCTCTAATAATTATTTTTTTTATATCCTCTCCAACAGGAAACAGTCCTCAGGATAGCCCTAGGAATTTTTCTCCCAGTGCCTCAGCCCACTTTTCTTTTGCACGAAGGTAAGAGGTTGTTTGTATTACACAGCATGCATTTTGCATAGAGGAAATGTTGCTGGATCTAGATATTAAAAGATGATTGCAAATATATCTGTCAGTTCTTTCATAGAGAATGACAAGTGTTATCTCAATTATGTAAAGCCTCCTATACTACACAGAGTTGTGCTGGATGATTGATACAATACAATCATAGACTTTTGAATTAAAAAAAAAAAAAAAGACAATTTAAAAATTGCTTGTAATACATCCAAATTGGACACTGTCTTCTCATCCATTGAGTTATGGGAAATTTTAAGTCACATCTATGATTTTTTCATGGTTTTTTTTTTTCTTAATGTAAAATGGGTATCTCTTATAATAGCACTGTTATATAGAGCCTGAATTCAGGGACCGATTTTATTGGCAGCAACAATATCGTCATGATACCTTTAATACCTGATGTTGACCTGTACCACTGAGACAGTCAGCTTTGTCAAAAAGTGTTGTGATAATTAATGGTAGTAGAATTTCTGAAGATCTGAAGTGAATTTGAAGTGAACTATAAACTATTATTAAATGAACCATAACCAAAGTTGATAGCATATTGTGGGAGACTGTCACTTAACACCTTGTAGACCTACCTCAAGTAATAAGTTCATTAACTTTAAGCCTCAGAGGGAAGGCGGAGTGTATATGTTGACTGAAGAGCATATACACAAAAAGAAAGTGAAATAGGACCACTGTGTCTTTCTTTGTCATTAAGTAGCACCAGGCATGTAACTGGTGCATTTCAATGAGAAAGCACTTGCTGCTATGGTTTTGCTTCTATTGTTTTGGGAGTTCAGTAAAGTAGCACATAAGCTTTCTAAAGTATGTGCAAGGAAATGGCTGAACTCTTTTTAAAAGCTGCAAAAGGGGGATTAAACTTAACTTGTGTATTCCTTTTATCTGAATCCAATTCCTCTGTGACAGTAGATCTTGTCAATCTTTCTAATAGCATATGATGTCACTTCTTTTATCAGCCCCTTAAAATTAAGCGTTTCTTTTGAATCTACTTCCTCTGATAGCTTGCTTTTTTTTTTTTTTTTTAATAGATACTATCTCTTCATAGATTACTTTTGTTCATGAGCATATTTTTTGAAAGATTCATCAAATCTAGAAATATCTTATAATGGAAACACCAGATGTGAAAGACCAAGCATTACTTAGAAATACAGCAGGCAGGAAGTAGTTTTCCTTTCCCACCCATAATCAACAGAAAGTTTAAATAATTGTTTTTGGAAACCTTAAAATTTAAAAGGAAAAGAATTTGTATACTAGTATATCATTTGGATTTTGACCACTTTTAAGGCCCTCTAATGGGCCCTGTATAAATTCTTATTTAAAGGAATGCTAAGCCAAGAAGTTTCTGTGATTTCAAAATATTTCACCACTTCACTAGATTCAGTAAACTTCAGTGAAAACTGTTTTTATTCTAAATGTATCGTGAAAATGCTTGATGACTCTTAAGTTTAAAACAGCATTAATGTAAAATTTTCCTACGAATTTGTTATGTGTCTTGTGATTGTCATCATATAACCGGTAATAGGATGCCTTTTGGCAGTAAAATGACCTGGAATGAGAGCAGTTTTCAGACTTCTTCATGTTGTTTGTGCTTTGTAAATGTAATGACAGTAGAAAGGAACAGAACAGTGTGTGTGTGTGTGTGTGTGTGACAGAGCAGGTTGAAGGAGTAAAGGCAAAGTGTTGTAGCTATATGGGTCTGTATGGATATTCTTTTTCCATCCACTGCCCCCCAGTCAGTGGGGATACCAAAAAGCTTAGAACTGTGAAGAAGGAAGGGAAGTGCAAAGGAAATGGTTTGGATGCCTGCTGTGGGAAAGGAGGGCTTCCGGGCATAGTTGTTTCTCATCTCCTGCTGGTAATGACACACAGCAGTGGCAGCAAAGGGAGCTGCAGTGGGAAGGTGGCCCTCAGCCATGCTGCCAGCCGTGGACAGGGCTGGAGGCAGCCACTCCTCAGCAATGAGCAGCAGTGTCACCTTCCTATGCTCACATCTGGTGGGGTGATTAGTGCCCACGTATAACCTGTGTCTGTGGGAGTTCCCGCTTAGGCCTCTTCTGATGGTACATACAAATCCAGCATCTACAAGCACATGGGTGGGAGGACAGGCAGAACAGATCCTGCTTTCCAGAGCTGCTGGGAAGTGTGTAGGACTGCTCAATAGGGCAAGGACAAGTGATGTATAAGAGTCCAGGGGAAAATGCTATAGGTACTTCCTACCCTATTTTTCCTTTTTCCCTTACGGATGCCTCCTATTCTCATATCTTTCCTTCTCAGATAATTTTCTGTGATAGCCCATCCTCACCTTCCGTGGCCCTTCTGTTGGAGGACTGCTGTGTGATGCAGGAACTCTGTTCGATATGAGTTACCCACTAAGGAAGTACATTCTGCCTCACAGCTGCAGAATATATAGGTCTTCTCCATATTTAAATACCTTCCAAGTCCTTGTTCTTTCAACTGTGAACATACTTAGCTGTGCAGCTGAGCCAAAATGAGGAGAAAACTCCTTTTGGAATTGTTCATTCATCTGGAGATAGTTCATGCATACTGGGTGGAAGGGAAGAAGGGAGGAAAATTAATGAATTGAAAACATGGAGATAAGGGTTTTCTTAGACAGCTTGAAGGGTAGGGAAGCTGCATCAAGAGATTTAACATTCCTGATTTGGCATGACTTTGGTTCTTCTTTATGGAGTTATAATTTTTGTGTAAATCAACCTTGAGCAATTATCTTTGTACTGGCTGAAAAACAGAGCCCCAGTTCTCCTTTACCCCACTATCATATAGTTTGTTAATAAAAACATGTCCTGCTATTTATTTATGTAATACTTTGCTTTTTTTAACATTTGATACAATTGTACTTCAGTCACGGGCACCGAAATGACAGGTAAGTGTTACCTCCTCAAAAATCCAAACATGCTACCATAGTTGTTTTTTGGTTTGTCACTTTGAATGTTCATGTTCCATATTGTCTGTGTAGCTAACCTCAAGCAGTGAAGAACAAATACTGGTTTTAGTTATGATTCTTTTACTTTTATTTTGAAGGAGCATGATTTTTGTTGCAAATTTTTTTCCTGATTTACATAGCTAATATATAGCAAGTTTGTTTTCACCTTATCATTCTTTGCAGTTACTTGACATTAGCCTGCTGGTTTGCTGGTATTCTGTACTGATGTTACTTACAACTGCACTACCCTTGTATTTTAAGAAGACTGTAGTGGTTATTTTGTGGTTCAGAGCATTGTATTTGTATTTAATCACAAGGTTTTTATTTGCT
The DNA here is from genome assembly GCA_013400555.1 of Jacana jacana. NCBI lineage: Eukaryota > Metazoa > Chordata > Aves > Charadriiformes > Jacanidae > Jacana > Jacana jacana. The sequence goes on from VZTM01036315.1 coordinate 3,881, forward strand.
TCTCATTAATTTTCATTTGATGGACCTGAGATTTGTGAAAGGTCCCTGAGATCCATTTCTGTGTGTATTAGTGAGACACCCGTTCTGTGGAGCTGGTCATTCACTTTCCGATTGCTTCATCTGATAGATTTTGACTAGAAAAACAGACTAAAGAATTAAATCTGTATGCCTAAGTCATCCTTGCTGAATGCTTGTTTATTGTGGTCCCCTGTGAAAGTTTACTCCTTATTAAAGAACACATTTCTATCATGCTTTTGGAATGAAGTCTTAGTACTTCCACAGCTGTTTCTGTATTAGGGTAGTGCAGAGTTCACTAACCTTGGTTTCACAACAGGACTGATGGTCGCCGCTGGTCTTTGGCTTCTCTCCCTTCTTCCGGCTATGGTACAAATACACCCAGCTCAACTGTTTCTGTAAGTATCCACTCTGTTGTCCTGATAGCTTTTTGTTACTTGCCTGACCTTCTCAAATATAGCTTCCTTCTTCTCCAAGAAGGCTTGTAGGTTTTGCTACTTTGAATTAATGCGGGATATGAAACTGCTTTACTTTGGTCAAATAGACTTTAGGCAATGTGTGCTTTGCTTTGAGGTAGTGGCAGTATGGTGTCAGTGAGTAGTGTTCAACTGCCCTATTTTGATCTGTGGGTCAGTAAGAGACATGCTGCCTTATCCATATGGTAGTTAGGTATGAAGTCTTATGTGAGGCTGCCTTAATAACGAAGAGAAGGCGCTTTATGACATGATTCATCCATCCTAGGTTAGACTGTTATCTTAAGACGGGATGAATCATGCGTTTGCCTTTCTCTTTTCTTTTATGATAGTGAGATGTTAGTGCATGATAATAGGTTAGATATTTGGCATTTTAGATTACTATAATTAAAATAATCCTTTGGGATACATAATAAGATAGAAGTAAGTCTAAATTGTTAATTTTTGCCTGCTAGAAAAATCCTCCTGATGTGATCTTGTACCAGCCCCCCTGCCATGCATGTACAGTCTGACTCATGATGTGCACCATGGCAGGGCATGAGATCTTGCTTCAATACTTAGGAGCGAGGCAGTGGGAGAAGTACGAATCTGTACTTTTGCACATCGTGTACACCTCAGAGAGGAAGTACTAGGCCATGTAACAGCATGGAACTAAGCATCTGTTGTGACAGTCACACCTGAGAGACGGGGAGGTGGAGGTGTGGAGAAAGCCTGCTTTGGAAATAGCAAATACTTGGCATTTTGACAGTTACATTTTCTACAGTAAAGCCTTGGTCCTTGTAAATTGTGACTCTTTAGAATTTATTTTGTATCTTTAGCCTTGTTTTTTTACCTTAAGGATTGCCTCATTAAAAAAAGTACTTTTTCTCTTCCTGAGTGTATGCAGTTTCTCTTGTGAAATTCTTGAGTTCCATACCCTATACATTTTGATGAAGTGTGACCGGTTTATGTTATGATAAACTCTTACTTTATTTTTGTCCACAAAGGGTTCTGGAAAGTCAAGTCAATTCTTGCTGACTTCAGAACATACTGAGGAATATCACGAGTTTTAAGAACTGTTCCTCAGCAACACTGATACTTGACCTCTGTTTTCCTTCCTGTGTAGATTTTACTTTTGCCAAACGAATTGCTTAGTTTCACATTAATTCCCTAACCACTTCCCATAGTGCGTATTTGTGCACCTCTCATTGGAACTAGATCAAATATGTTCCACTTTTCACTTAAAATATATTGATGTAAAGGAGGTTATGTCAAATAGTAAGTAATTGCTATAGCAAACCCATCATTGTTACAAGAAACAGGCTTGTGCTAGGAAGGAAATTAAAAACTGTCAGAAACATGCTGGGATGCAGTTTTAATTTTTGGTCCGTGCTCACAGGCATTTTCCTCAACATTGTCAACTTTAAAACGGTAATTCCAGTTCATGTACTTCTTTCCCACTGCAGCTGACTAATGGCTGTATGCGTGCTGGAACGTGGAGCAGTTCTACGTCATTTTTGCATTAGTTATGAAAAAATATTTCACTGTCATGTATGGACTTAGATATCTCAACTTCTGTGATAGATGTAAAGAAGCCTGGTTTTCCAATAAGTAAGTTTGAATTTTGTTGAAGAAACCAGCAGTAGAGAATTCATGCCATTATTTCTTATTGTTAAGTTTTGGGATTTTTTTTTCCACAAAAATCTTGTAATGCTGGTGAGCCCTGCAAAAGCACCGGGACAACCACTGAATTTTAAATCTTGCCACTATTTCTTTCCTTCTTAGTAGAGGTACTTTTTACTTTCTTCTCTTACCCACTTGAAAATTCAGTCTGTGCCTGTCCAATCGGTTTCATGTGCTTTTTCAGAATCTGAAGCAGGCAGCACTGGACAGCCTCCTTCTCCACATTCTTATAAACTCTTAGTGCCAGTGAGGGACCACTTCACACACAGTAGCCTGAGTGTAGATACAGAATGCTCCCTTTTTTGGTGCTGGATCAATAAGATTGACGTTAATCCAGAGAAGTATCACATGTATAAGACCAGAAAACAGGTCTTATACATCACAGTAGAGCACACCTTTGGCCTCTACAAGCAACTTAAAGTCAAAGCAGGAGCAGAAGAGTCTGTGGTAGTCACAATTATGCTTATGTAACTGTAGCATACCATTCCTTGATAGCCTATTTTTTTGGTATCAAAAGTAAAGAGATTAATGGAACTATTAATTTTACATGGAAGCTCATGGGTTTAGAATTGTGTGAATACGACATATACCACTTCTCACAACAAAGTTGAAATGAAATTAAGATACCTTCTGCAAAGGTTATTCAGTTGAAAAGAAGCTTTTGATGCTTTGTTTTCTAGCAAAGTTGAATCAGATCTTGGCGGTTATGAGATGCAGTTGAGATAATTGTGTGTCATGTAGGAGGGCAAAACTATGAAAAAGGTGAAGTGAGATAATACAGTTGCATATTTTTCCCAGTAAATTATATTCTTGGATGCTTATGTGGATGGGGAAATGGAGTAAGGAGATGAGTAAAGAGACTTTGGGGTTAGCTTAGCTGGTATTGGCTGCACATTTCCCTTTCTGTGTTGGAAGAACAGATTGAGTTGCCATGATGCACTGTAGTTGTGCATATTAAAAATACGTTAAATCTTAAGTGATTTTTGGAGCAGATATTCTAGGATGCCAAGAGAGCTAATTTATGTAAGAGTTTTGCTGTGAAAATTTGGATTTGTACAGAAATCAGAATTCAGACCTCCAAGAAAATGCACTCTGTGCCTATGCTGGTCCTGCTACAACTGTGAGTTTTTAGCAAAAGGAATTTTTATTTTAATCCTGTTGGAACTAGGCTTTGTGACACCTTACATAGGGAAAAGCCTGATATGGGTTATTGTCCTCCTGATCTCCCCAGAATCCCCTGCAGCTGAAGAGGTAGAGATGGATTTTATTTTTTTAATAGAAATAACCATCTGTGACAGTCTGTATTGGGAAATTTCCCTGTGCTATAATATCTTTTATCTTACGGAGGATGGTTGTAGTAAATAGGCCTTGAGGTAGATTGCAACTAGCAGCCATAGGGTGAGATAAGAAAGAATTTATCAGTGCTGTGTGCTAAATTATGCATGGTAATGTGCTAAGACTGCATTTTATAAATGAGTTACTGCGACTTGACAAGTTGCTACCTATCACGTGAGCTGTGGTAAGTTCTTGGTGAGCATGCTTTTTAGCCTGCAGCAAAGTAAAGGTGAGGTTGTTCTGATGTGATGTAGCCTTCCCACGTAGACCATTCCTGTGTGAGTTACACTTTCCCAGCAGTGGGTTTTGTTCTTTTTTGCTGTTAGGACATGACTTTGTGAGATCGGTGCGATAAGTAATCTTTTCTTGAGTTCCTAGGAATTACGATATATTCAGCCTTTACCATACACATTGCGAGGAAATTATGAAGACAGTCTAGTTTCTTTGCTTACCAGCCTGCATACAGGTTCGTTACCATGAGTGGGGTGGACCACTGGAACAGGTTGCCAGGGAAGTGGTTGAAGCTCCTTCCCTGCAGATAGTTGCGGTGAGGCTCAACAAGGCCCTGGGCAACCTGGTCTAGTTGGGGGTGTCCCTGCTGACTGTGGGAAGGTTGGACTAGATGACCCTAGGGGTCCCTTCTGGCCTGGACCATTCTGTGGTTCTATGATTACCTGCTGACCTTAGCAATGTAAGGCAATGTTTGTACTCTACAAAAGTGTATTGATTTCCCTCACTAGCAAAGAAGCAGCTTGTAGTGTATTGGCTTGCAATAAAAAAGCAGCCAGGCCAGGGGCCTTTGTGTCCTATACGAGAAGACAGATAGACATAATAACATGTATATGAAGATGGGCACATAGAAGAAAGTAATTTTCTTCAAAAAGCCAGGGGGAGACCTTAGAGCTCCAGGAAGATGTACAAGTTTTTGGATTTCATCTTGTCCTCAGGTGAAATAAAGGGAATGTCTGCATGGTACCAGCAGCTTTGTGCAGTCAGTTTTGGTACCAGAAAGAGTAGAGTGTTCTTCTGTCTATCCTTGTCAGTCCAGATTAGCAAGGCTAATGCATTGAACTCTGTATACGGTCTTTACAAGGACATGAGATCCAGGCTCAGGAAAGTAGTTTCACAGTTCTACCTCCAGATATTTAGGGTTCCTCAGCTAGGTGTGCTGCATGAAAAGGCAGTAAAATTTGATAGTATGATACTTGCACTGCTTTATGTAGCACAGCTTTATACCTGCAATTTTGCAAGGTGCTTTTGAAATTTTGTGGTAGCACTTCCAATTTCATGTGTGTGTATCTTCCAGTTTTATACTAATTGGATGGTTTGAATTTAATTCCTTTTGCTTTTGTCAGCCGTAGAACCTGTCTTGATAAATTATTAAGCTCTTTCACTTAATTTTGAATATACAAGATTTTACAAGAAAATAGCACATGAATTTTTCAGCAAGAATTGAGGTTATATTTCATTTCATGTTAAGTATCAATAAAGTCTTAAGCATGGCTAGTGAAGACCTTTCACATAGGTTTATGAGTTGTGGCAATAAGTTGTACTCTACGGTTATATTCAGGCTATCCTACTCAATTGCTTTTCAGCAGATCTCATTTTAACTATTCTTACATGCGGGTGTTTGTTGCTGACATTAGATGAAACTTGAACTTTTGAAATGCAATGCCTCTTTCTTCTGGTACTGAAGTATGTTTCTTTTTACTTTATATTTCCCTCAATAGGTTGAGATTAATTATTTATTCTTTAAATTGGTTGTCAGGCATGGGAAACAGCAACTATAATTTTTAAATTAAATGGCTTTATTCATGAGCACTGAATATGTTCTGGAAAATGTTTTTTCAACTCTGATAGAACCTCGTATTCTGTTCTGCTCTTACAGTCGTCCTGCTCATCCCAAGAGAAGCTGCACCAGTTACCATACCAGCCAACACCCGATGAACTACATTTTCTGTCTAAACATTTCTGCACCACTGAGAGTATTGCCAGTGATAACAGGTGCAGGACCACTGCGATGCGCCCTCGGTCCCGAAGTCTCAGGTGAGTTTGTCTATCTTGAAATACGGGCTGGATCTCAATTCACGTGGTCTAGGGCATTGTGGTTTTGTACACTGGGGCACTCACTGTTCTTGAAATCGGTGAAGTGTAATAGAAGAAGTATACATCTGAGGCTGAATTACAAATAGTCCTTTCAAATTCTTGTTTATGGTTTTGATCATGGCTTACTTCAACAGTTAACATTGTAAGCTAGGTCTGAATGAAGGCAGCAAACTGGTATGAACTGTTTTGATGATCTAGACTTTATTGATCTGACTGTAGCACTGGTTCTCTTCCAGAGTTCAAACTGTTCCAGACTAAAGTCTTTATATGCAAAACCATTTCAAAATGTATTTCTATCCTAGAAATACCTGGAAAGAAATATGAAAAGGAACAAATAGTTGGGTAGGGTTATGCCGCCTTATTTTATTTAACCAAGACAAACTTAAGTTTCTTGTTTCCCAAAGACTAGGCCTCTCTGTTTCCTATGTAGTGGCCATTCGTGTAAGGTATGTTGTACCCAAGATCAGTTCTAAACTGTCAGTAGTTTAGGTTTGGAAAATGCATCTGAATTTTATGGATTAAGTTTTCAACAACTGGTAGAAAAAAAGAGGGAGTTGTATATTTATAATTGTCATACCAATCCTTTCAAAAGGTTAAAAATAACTTCACAGGTATACAAATCCCAAGGGTTGAGGTTTTTAGATCAATATATTTTAACTGATTTTTAATTACTTTTTAAATCTGTGTAGACTATTGTGGCAAATACAGTTGCTAACTATGAGAACCTGCACAATGATTAGAAATAATAAAATCCTGTTTCTTCATTAGATTACAGATTGAGCCTGTAAAGTATTTATTTGCCACATCTTAAATTTTTCTTCAATTTTTGTCATACTTTTAACACTTAAAAATTAAAACTTTGCATTTGAACTTGCAAGTATGTACAGTGCTCCAGAGGGGGAAAACAGGAGCTAAGCGTTTTCAGGAAGGGGATTACGCTGCAGAAATATTGTGAAATTATGCACCTACCCCGTCCTTAGTGGATTTGCCTGTGAATGTTGTAGTAGATTGTCCGTATCAGCTAAAGGTTCCACCATTGTGATAGCTTGGGATGAATCTCAGTGTTCGGTTTTGCACATTGAGAAAGCCCCAAACCAGATTTTTTTTGCTCATGCAAGAAATCCTTATGTACGTGGTCACTCCTAGTTACACTCCTAGTATCTCCTTTGTGGAGTCTTTCACTGCTCTTAGACCAGACTGAATGGGCCGGTGTCAGCAACCCAGGAAAATCAGGTGGAGATTTTTCAAAGGAACTTAAAAGACTGATGAGGCTTGTGATAGCAAAAAGCAGTTTTGTAGGCTAGCTGA
>VZTM01036324.1:6553-42385 GCA_013400555.1 Jacana jacana
AAAATTCACTGTGGTAATGCCAAATTGTGAATTCCCAACCAGACAGGGTCATTTCATGCCAGACAGCTGATGGCCAATATATTCAAGTAGAAGAAATTAATGAAAGATTTATCCTCCTTGTCTACCATAACTAAATCCTTGGGTTTTAAAATCCTTTGAGGTTTTAAAAAGAATTATTCAAAACAGTTCAAAAATTAAATATTCGTATAAAGATGTATTTAAAAAGCAACTGCCAATAATGAAATTTGAAATGTATACAAAAATGAAATGCAAATGTGTACAAAAATGCGTGGAAACTGCGCTCATGTTTATACTTTCTGACATGGAGTTAGCACAGCAGGTCCATTTCTCCCAAACCACTGGCATGTTTTCCATAAAATAATTATGGAATGACATCCGTTTATCACTATGTAAATGGATGTGCTCAGTAACTGAATCTGACATACAGAATAACTAACTATATACATAGCTATTCTTTAAAAGCGAAATGGGCTGAAGCCTAGCTTTGCTGACAAGTTTCACTGTGGGCCAAAGCTAGTATGCTTATTATTTAATTTTTAATGGGAAACTGCAAAATACGTATTTATTTCACTTATAGCTGTAGAATTTCAGTTTAAAAATCTTCAGAAAGTAGGAGCATGAGCTTTCATTTGTTGATTATTGTTTTTTTACCATGAAATAGGCTTTTTCTTTCTTATTTTTCTAAGAAAAAAAATGGAGCTATATTGATCACTATTAACTGTCTCAGACTATAGGCAATGCAGTGATGTACTTTCCTCTAGATACTGTATGTTTTTAGTCTGTTCAGTTCAATAAATGTTTCACAGCTTAGGCTAAAAATATTAGTTTAATGCTTTAATCATGGAGAGCATTTAGCTGAGATAATCTATGATGTTTTAAAATACATGCAGGTTAATATTAAAACCTCAAACTCAGGCAACTCATTTACAATTATTAATCAAATATTAATCAATTTGTATGTTGATGACTAGTCAAAATTATCAATGGTTACAAGGTCTTAATCTTTCTTTTCAATCGGATATGGACATCCTGAGGCTGAAGGGTTATTTTTATTCCTAGATGGATACCATAGGTAGAAACAGCTACGTGTGTGAGGCATTGGACTTAGATCGATAAGCTGTTAAAGATTTGGCCTTGCTCTATGTCACATAAGTGTCCTTGTCTCCTTTCCTCTTCCATGCAGTAATACCTCCATGTAGGTGGGTTTCTCTTTGTCCTCCTGACTGAATATATTCCAGAGGCCGAATACATCTCCTCTGCATGTGAAGTCTAATACCTAGGCCACCAGCTGGCATTCTCTGTTTTAGATGTACTTTACATTTTCCTGTTTCTATAATTTACTTCAGTAGTTAACTTATTCAAAGTTATTTCTTCCCTGCAGTCTTATCATTAACCTTTAATAACTTTTTCTACAGAGAAGCCATGAAAGTAAAATAATCAGCTCAACATAATAGTACAAGATGTCTTCCAAACATAAGAGATTTCATCAAGAGTGGGGATCAAATATGGATACTGTTTCTTTAGTTTGTCACTAATTTACTGTGTGTCCTTGAGCCTCCTATCTTTCCAGATTCTCTAAAATGATAAAAATAGTAATATATTCTATGCACACTTGTATATATTCCATATTACATATAGGAGCCATTCTTCTTCCACATTTAGCAGCCTTTAGTATAGGCCCGTCTCTCAAGCTTTCAGTGTTAAAGCTAGATTGCATTAAACATAAATGGCTACTCTTAAAAAGGGAAAACACCAGTCCGCTGGGTGAGACAAACCAAAACACAGAATCATCCTTTCATATGGTGAAGTTCTACAGGATAAAGGATAAACTCTTTCCTTTTGCCTTGCTTTCTAATACAGCAAATTTCAGCATTTTCCCAAATCCCAAAAAAATCTGGAGAAACACCTGTTCATTCCCAAGAAAACCACCCATAAGTACAGTCAGAATTCCTCCTCTGCTCCAGAGTACGTGCTTCCCACATTGTCCATCATGCCTGCATCTCCAGGGACATCCTCATGCAGTGCATGTTCAGGCTTTGCCTGGCAATGAAGAGTACCTCCTCCAGCCCAAAGAGCAGCCAACGGCTAGAATATCAGGTTGTTCTCTGCTTCGGAGCTCAAACCTTTTTTATTGAAAAATACTGATACATTAATCTACACACAAACAAGACGAGAATAAACACACCCATATACTCTGCCAATTCTCTTACACCAACTTTGTAAAGACCTTTGCATTATAGAGAACTATATTGCACAGTAGTTCTTCACAGGTCTCTGTCCACAGATGACTTTGTCCTAAAACTAATTTGCTTGCTTTAGTCTTGCACCATCATTACTTTAAAAATGAAAGCTCTTAGAATAACCAATTTATTAGCCACACCATGTAAGTTCTATGGCAATTCCCCAAAGACCGCCTTGCCACATAAAAATAAACTTTCCTGCTGTAGGTGTTATGAAAAATCTACTACCTAGCCGAATATGTCCTCATTATAATGAAAAATACCTGTTGCATTAAAACTTGGATTTTTTTTTCCCTGTCTGAATGGCTCAGAAGAGTGATTGCTTCCTGTACAGTATAAAGGTCATTCTATGAACTGAAAATTGTGAGGACTTGACAGCTTGGGTCTACATTAGATTTTGTTTACTGGAAATATTAAATAGATAAGTAATGACCCCAAAGCAGTTTCACAATTTCTACAGCAATTGCAAGGGAGTTGCAAAAAATATGATACTTTTATCATGAAATATTTGGATACCTTTCTAAGAAGTTTTGTGATGATGCTGTAGGCATCACAGAGACAGCAGCAGAGGGAAAAAAAAAATAGTCTATGAGAGGAAAGATATCAGTCCAGGAACTCCAGAGACTTCACAGTTGATAAACAGTTGATTCAACAGTGTTTGAATCACAATGTAGAATAAAAAGAGGAAGGTGAGATAAGCACTGGTGATTGTGCAACAGTGGAGGGGAGAATGTATAAGTAAGTCACAGGCTCTGACATGACTAGAATCTCTTTGTAGTTTTATTATTGAAATAGAACACTGGAGAAAGGATGTCATGCTGTAGAGTGTGGTCATACCCAACTGACATAAAAAATCCCAAACAAACTTGATAAAATTATGCTACAGGTGGCTGGAACATGCCTAGAAAGTTTGTTGACGATCAACAACATTGTCTGCAAAACAGTTTAAACTGCAGAGGTAGAAGAGATATTCAGCAGCTAAAAAGATCAGAAAGTCCAGTGAGATACCCATCCTGAAAAAAAAAAATGCCCAGGCAGCAGAGTCTGTTATATGTTGATGTAGATAAAGATACATATTTTAATTCTAGGTTGCAGTGTAATGTTGGAACAACTTAACCTCATTTAAAATCAGCTACCTCAGGTATTGAAGCAAGGTAAATGCTATGCTATGGCGTTTGTTCTGCAGCAGCAATTAGAGCGCTCTGCTTCTATAGCTAGCTTCCGCCTAATGAGTTTGCTTGCTACTTGCTTATCAAAGCAATCTAGCTCACTGAAAGTTATTTCCAGTATCCCCACAGTCTTTAAAAGGCACATGTATCTAGATGTCACATTAATGTAAGACTGAAACAAATGTTATTGGGACTATACTGCCAGTTTCCTATCTGGTAAGGAAAGGGATACTGAACAAATTCTACCAAGATAGCTATAATAAGCAAAAAAGGCTGAAAAACGGATTTGAGGGCAATGTAAACTACCCAAATAAATTATTGCTTTCATTAAAGGCTGGAAATCACACAGGCAAATCTGTGGCTTAGTTGCATTCTAGAAATCTTTCCTGGGAGGAAATGGTCTTTGGTTTGATTTCAGTTCTCACTACCAACCCTCATAACACAGGTGAATTTCAAGTAATTTCAGCTTCCCTAGAGTAACTTCAGCTTTATCCAGATTAACTCTGAAGTGGAATTAAAGAGCACAAATTCAGAAGTCAAGGGACCACTTTTCATTGCCAGGATCAAGCATCACTGGCGTTAAAGGCAGTCTTGTATTCTGTCCCACAAGACCAAAGCAAAAGAAGAAAAAACATCAGGACAGCCTACTAACTGCTCTTGCATCTTGTCTTCACATCAAAATATGGCAAGGAAACACGCACCACCCTTTCTTATTCCTAGGTCCCTAGTTTATATAACAGCTCTGCTAATTGAATCTGATTTTATATGGGATAGATCATTTTGCTCCTTAATACACATTGCCAAGACAGCTACTTTGTAGATACATGTTGATTGTCAAAGGCTTATACTAATCAAATTCCTGGAAATCTGGTTCACTTTTAGGATCCTTTCATGTTCACCTTCTAGTCAGTTAAAGCATTTTTTTACTCGACGGTTAAATAATTTCTTCTTCCTAAAGTAAAAAAAAATGTCAAATTTCAATTACCTTTAAGAGGTTTACAATGTTTTAGCTTAACTAGACCTTTAAAAAATTCTCTCTTTAACTATATCTTTTTGCTTGGTAGTGGGAAATCTACACTGCTACAAACAAAATTGACTTTTCTAGTGCAGTTCAATTTTGACTTGTAATGAAATTCTCTACTGCTGCTGAAATTGGCATCTCCTAAAACATCTTTTAAGATTTTGTCCATAACAAATGTTCTTGGAACTGCCTTCACAGCAAAGTTTATATTGATGACAAGAACAAATAAATAAGAGAAAAGAATCAACAGGAATTTCACCCGTTGCCTTCAGTATTTCCAGGAGAGATATCAGTTAATTACTGCAGAAGTAACCATCCCATTCACTTACCTCAAAGTCCCTTTCCTGGGCACACACCCAGGTAAAGTACTTATTCCATAAAGACAGGAAGACTACAAATTCAGCATACTGTAATTTAGTAACTGGATTTCTTCTGAGAAAGAAGTTATTTGTCCATAAAATACGTGAACCTAATCTTCCTCAACGCAAAATAAAATGTGATTGTGCTCTACCCTGCTTCTCACCCAGATATTAATAGGGTAGATGTGATTTCTCCCATCTGAGTCTGAAAACAAGGTGATTAGGAAGCTGGCAAGCTAGAACAGCTATCTATAAGGAGGAGGTGAATCGATGGAGAAACAAGTGTTTTTCTACCCACTGATGGAGGCAGAACTCTAGCATGCCTGGTTGAAATATGGCAACTAGATGAATTAGTCATAATGAATTCTTCCTGTGGGTCACATGCCAATTTTGCAGCGTCTTTACTGACACTTCCACCAAAGTCAGTGTCAGTACTATGTTACTGCCATTTGGGTAGAGCTATGAGGGACCTGAGCAACAGCTGTTAGTCAGCCTCAGTCAGCTGAATCTCTTTTCACTCTTTGTCTGCCAGATTTCTTTAAAAAAATTCAGTAAATCTTTTTAATACTCCAAAACAAGTTGTGAAATAAAGAGGGAGATCAACAAAACAAATAACAAGAAAAAAAACCAAAACACAAAAACCAAAAAAACAACGCACACCATATAAACAAAGGAAAACTCAGAAATAAAATAAGAGGAGAATAAAGGACAATGAGGATGAGAGAAAGAAGGGAGATGATCAGTAAAACAGGAGAAATTTAAGGAAGGAAAGGGAAAGCAAAACCAAGAAATGCTCAGGAAAGGGATGAGAAAGAACATTAATTACTCCATTTATTCCCATTAATCCAATTGATTTAAAAGCTATAAGGAGTTCAATAAAAGTCCTAGTTTGTAGTAATCATACTTGCTCATAATTCAATTTTGCTTTTGCAAATTTTTAAGGACAAAATCCAATATGATTATAAAGGGAATAGCAAACTAAAATAGCCTACAGGTTGATAACATTAGTAACCAATTCTTGTGAAAGCTAATAAATTCATACTGTCTGTGGAATAAAAAAATTAAACAAAGGTTATTCTTTAAATGACAGTGCCTGTAAAACTAGTTAGATTTTGCAAAATTGTATCTTTTTAATATCATGAAGAAACATACTCTCATTTGAGTTCCCATTTCCCTTTTACACTGTTTCTATTAAATCAGCATCCTAGGTAGTTGAAGTAAAATTCACATCAGCATGGGATCATTAATGCCTGCAATCTGAACAGAAGAAATCCTGATACCTTAATCTGAATGAAATGTGGTGATATCTGTTTCATTCAAAGGCCTTCTTTTTGTTGTTTGCTATTTCTTAGTCTTAACCTATTACAGATTCGCTAAAATTACTTTATGTAAAGGGGAAAAAAAAAGAGTTGTGAAAGGTTGTCATGCTATAAACAATTTACTGAAGAATAATGTAAAATGGGCCTCAGAGAATACATTCTTTCTGTATTTTGTGCCTGAAATGATGTAAGAAGACAGTTTATAAACAAATATGTCCTTCTTGCCAATCGTATGCTGCCATAATCCAATTTACTGGGGTAAAATCCATCTTACAGGGAGACAAAGAATATATAGGCTGGTACTGATAGGGTATAAAACCTCCCAATACACAATATACTGCTCAAATCAAGTTGCCACTTCAAGTTTATTGCTTAATCACAAGTATTCGCTTTTCATTTTTCTGTGACACTCTACACAAATTCAAAATGAGTTTAGTTCACATAGTCTTTGTGAGAAGTAAGATCCAAAATTGCCAACAGGAGATGGGTCAACTAGATTTTAAAATGTGATTAAATTCACCAGTAGCAAGGATTACAAGTCATCAGGTATTGAAAGAACAGGGATTTCTAATCTTAGTTGTTGCACTAGTTGTGGGCAAGGACCAGCAAGACCTTGTGTTAATATCAGATATTGATACTTAAATAATGGGTTCATGTTTATAATCTTTTTTTCTATTTCAGCTTTCCAGAATGCAGTGCTTCACAGCACTTTAGCAAGACACAATTCCATGTTAGAAGGAACCTTCTCAATATACTGTCAGTATTACAGTTCTAGAAAAGCAGAGAAGTGTATATTCTATTTCACAGTGGGAAAGAATTATCCACAGTACATTTAGGGGACTATCAGATTCTTCTTATGTCTGTCTAGCTGTGCATTTACTATATAAGAAATTAATCACACGATCACATCTGGATGGAAAAGAAACTCCTTCACTTGTGATACCACAGATCTGGGACCATTTGCTGGAAAAACGAGAGCGTATGTGTGCATCTGAGTACCAGTGACTGGAGTGAGGCTGCAAACCTTGGGGTGTTCAAATGTGCAGATGCTAGCAGCTGGAAGACATAGGATCTGGGGCCAGGTACTGGGCTGATCAAGTGGCTAAGGCCAGCAACTAGAGAGACACGTTTAATATGTATATGTGTGTAAATGTATATGTATATATCTATTCCACTGGCAGACTTCAATCTTGACTGGCTGGAGGAGAGGAACAGGACTGGGCAGTCCATGCTGTTGGACTTAAAACAGTAATTTATAACAGTAGGTTGGAATAACCTTGGCAGTTATTCATGGAACTGGGCTGAAAAGGAACTCTAAAATTAAAAGACACTCTGGGCTACAAAAACACATTGGAGTTTTAAGTGCTGTGTTAAGCAAGACTCCCATCATATGGCTAAAGCCATGCATTAAGCCATATGTAAGTCTAAAGTCTACATGAACACACCCCAGCACTTTTAATTTTTCTTATTTTTAAAAATATGTATCTTATCATCTGTATCTTGTAGGTATCCATTGTGAATCCAACAGCACACAGCCTGTCTAAACACAACCACAATAATTTATTGTTTTCCTTTCCCATTTATATCCCGGTGATTGATTCTTCACTCTCCCTCAAATTTCCCTCTTGTTTTCTAAACCTCAGATATTCTCCAGGCATATCTGTCAAAAGCTTGCACACATAATGGACACTTAACTTTGCTCATGTTTTCCCTCTTCCCCTGCATAATCTGCCTTTTTTTCTGCTCTTTCCCCCAGATTTTCCCTGTTCTCAGTGCTGTTTTGGGGAACTTTGAGAAACTTCTCCCCAGTTTCTCTTTGCCTGCCAAAGGTACTCAGTGCTAACTCATTGCTAATCCTTTTGCCACATGATTATGCTAACACTTCCAGTTACTCTGAAATCAATCCCAGAGTCTATTTCCCATGTCATAGAAGAACTGCTGTTGAGAACAGACCAGATATAGAAAAGTAGTAATCATATATATTTCTATTAGCTCATCTACTCTTCCATGCTAATTGTTTCCTGGGACATACCAGCCTACCAGCCCTAGTTTCAGTATAGCTTGGCCATGCACATTGATGTTCATTCAGACACCATGGCTGAAGAATGAACATGATTTGGGTCTTTGACTGCTTTATAGTTTTCCCTGGCAAAAGCGGGAATCCCACTCTCTATTAGACATCCAAGTAGGATGGATGAGCAGATTAATTGCTGTCTTTTCCTAGTGACGTGTCACTCCTTATTCTGCTGTCAGCATTGCTCCATCTACCTGTGAGTACCATCAAGTGTAACTTCTTTCCTTTTGTATTGCTCACTGTCTTTCTAACTCTATTCAGAACTGAATTTGGACTTTATTCCCATCATATGTCTAGTTACAGTACATTCACTGTCTTGTGTCACTTGCAGTTGTGGAGAGACTGTCATTTAGAATGGCTCCAACTCCAATTTAGTTTTCTCTGGTTGTGAATCCATTTTCTTTCAAGTACTAATGATAATAACCAAGGTAACTGTATCTATTAGCTGCTGAAACTTGATCATCAGGGTGTTCTACTCCACCTCCACCTCTCCATAGCTAACAATACCAAAAGCAGGGATTGATTGGTACCTTACCACTTTTTTAACTTCAGGACATAGGACTGCTTGTTTTAAAAAACTTGTTATGGCTTTTGTTCTTTTGGTTGGATTTTAATTTTAGCTCCCAGTAAAAACAATATTTATCTGACTAAAAGTAGCAAAATGTCAGGGCAGACCATCTTAGATTTTGATTGGCATAAAGAACAACTGACTGTGGCGACCGTGACAGGAAGTATTTCATACTCTGAAGAAACCTTTCCTAACAGAATAGTAATTGAGTCTGCACTCCTTGCTTCTCACTTCTTATTCACAGTCTTTTATGTTACTTGATGAGTTAGACAAAGGAAAAGGATTTTGTTTAATGCATAGTACTTTTTAGAGATGAGGTTTGAAACCCTTTCTCTTTTTCCATTTCTTTGCTCCTGACATATATCTGAACACTGAGAACTGGTTCATTTTAACACAGACACTATAACTCAGTAATTGACAGAAGGCTGCTGTCTGTAACTCCACCACAATTAAAAGCACTGTTTTGTAAAGAGCTGTCTCCTAAGAAAACAAAGCTACTGCCTAAGTTTATTTTATCAATGATACCAATGACAATTTATTTTTACTCTGAAGTCAGCATATAAGATCTATTTCAGGGAGAGATGTGAGACTTGTTAGTGCCAAAAAGCACTCCCCTTTAAAAGAAAGAACCATTCTTAATGCCTCTAATTAACTACTCTGCCATCACCACACCACACTGACCAGTGTTCTTAGGGAAATTTTTAATAAACTTTCTCATGTCCAAGATTTCCGAAGTTTTTCTTCCAAGAATCATAGAATCTTTGAATTGTTACAGTTGGAACAGACCTTTAAGATCATCAAGTTCAACTATTAACATAGCGCTGCCAAGTTACCACTAAACCACATCCCTCAGCACTACATCTACACAGCTTTTAAATACCTCCAGGGATGCTGACTCAACCACTTCCCTGGGCAGCCTGTTCCAATACTTGATAACCCTTTATGTGAAGACATTTTTCTTAACGTCCAATATAAACCTCTCCTGGTACAACTTGAAGCCATTTCCTCTTGTTCTATCGCCTGTTACTTGGGAAAATATTGAGTCAATATTTTCTCTCCCTTGTATTTAAAATTGTGTTAGGCATCTGTGTTAGTTGGTCCTCCTTCATCCTCATATCACTAGTACTTTTATCATACAGCCCTGTCCACTTGGAATTTCCAGCTACACTGTACCTTGGTTCCAAAGTACATTTCTAAAGATCATGAAAAGGGGAATATTACAGATCACAAGTCTCCTCAGACTGAGATGGCCAAGACAGCCAATTCCCACTGTCCCACTGTTCCCAGAAAAGAATTAAATATTTCCTCATTCAATAGAAAGTGTAGCCTTCTCTTTTTAGAATGAATAAAGACATCAACAGACTAAAAGTAACTAACTAATTAACACTGAAATACTGAAATTACAGACCAAGTCCAAACTCCATTGAATTTAATGGATAAGCTCTTGACTGACTTCAATTAATTTTGATGCAACTGTGGCAAATGAA
Source organism: Jacana jacana (assembly GCA_013400555.1). NCBI lineage: Eukaryota > Metazoa > Chordata > Aves > Charadriiformes > Jacanidae > Jacana > Jacana jacana. The sequence goes on from VZTM01036324.1 coordinate 16,812, forward strand.
GAACTTCTACATGTCTAGTATGGAGGAAAAAGAGCTCATACGTAGTAACTCAGCATAAAGATCTTTAGCAAGCATCTCTGACTTCTTGGCAGTGAGCTATGAAATTGCCCTGGATTTATGCCATGATCACTGTTTTATGAATATGTTTGTGACTTCTGCTGAAGACCTGCTTTGTTCCACTTACCTCAAGTCTGAATAGGATATGCATGTTATTTAATAGTCCTTCATCCACTTTAACACACTTATGCTTACATATGGGCACACTAATCAAAAGCAGATAAATCATGATGAAGATTATCTATACAAATAGTATTCTCTATGATGTGTCAAGTGATGTGCATTTCCTGGTATAGTCAAATGCATATTTTATTTTGCAAACTATGAACAAACAAGGCCATTAACAAGAAATGAATTACCGTGCATTATGAGAACAATCTCAAGGAAAAAATGGATGTTCAGTTTAAATCTTCCAATAATCCTTTATGTTTCAAGATACAAAATGCAGTTTCATTTTGAAAACTATTTTTAGCAAACCATTTATGTGGCTTCGACATGAATTCATAGCAATACTATATTTAATCTCTAATATGTTTTAAATGTCACTTTAAGAATATTCTGAACACACTCTCTAACTTTTGATATACCAGCAAACAAATACCCTGTAGAGTATAAAAAACCACTGACACTTCATATGTGAAAGCACAGTAAGATCTTCTATACTGCTCAACAGAACCTTTGCAGATTTCAGAAGGTATTTTAAGAAATTTTATAGCTATAAAAAATAAAAATCAACAATGTATACTATTTCTGTTACTTTTTACATCTCAGAATTTAAAGACTGTCCAGAGTAGTTTCAAAAGGACAATGCCTTGATATTTTTCTGTACCTTTTGTCCTTTCGGTAAACAGAGAAAAGCCCCAGGGAGCTTATTTAATCTTTTACTTCTCAAAAACTGAGGACACAAATGTATCTAGTCCAATTTTATTAACCGCACACTCTTGACTTTTGCTATTACTTTGGGCAGAGGCAGATTGAAAATAACAAAAGCAATGGCAAATATTTCGTAAATGTAGCACTACTTTCACAACTTTAGCAAAAGCACTCTGTCCTAAGGTAAGCAGACAGAATGATTTTCTATGTCTCCATTCTTCCCCAAACACACTCAGAATCACAGAATCACAGAATCTTCATGGTTAGAAGGGACCTTTGAGATCATTGAGTCCAATCATAAAAAAAAAAAAAAAGCCAACCACCACACACCAACAATCTCAGGCACTAGAACATGCCCTGAAGTGCCACGTCTATGTGAGTCTTAAATATCTCCAGGGATGGTGACTTTACAACCTCCCTGCACAGGCTGTTCCAGTGCCTCACCATTCTCTCAGTAAAGTAATTCTTCCTAATATCCAGTCTAAACCTCCCCTGCTGCAACTTCAGACCATTTCCTCTGGTCCTGTCATTATTCACTTGGGAGAAGAGGCCAACACCCACCTCTCTACAGCCTCCTTTCAGATAGTTGCAGAGGGCAATGAGGTGACCCCCTCAGCCTCCTCTTCTCCAAACTGAACATGCCCAGTTCCCTCAGCCTCTCCTCATCATGGGACTTGTTCTCTAGACCCCTTGTAGTGCGGGGCCCAGAACTGAACACAGTACTCAAGGTGAGGCCTCGCCAGTGCTGAGTACAGAGGCACAATCGCTTCCCTACTCCTGCTGGCCACACTATTTCCTATACAGGCCAGGATACTGCTGGCCTTCTTGCCCACCTGAGCACACCGCTGGCTCATGTTAAACTGGCTGTCCACCAACACCTCCAGGTCCTTTTCTGCTGACAACTCTCCAGCCACTCTTCCCCAAGCCTGTAGCTTTGCCACTCAAGTTCTTTCACAAGAACATCTTCCCAGAGCTCTTGATCAAAATTATCAAACTATTGAGTTTAATAGCCACATATCTATAGCTCACCCTTTTTAGAGCTTATGCTCAATAAGCCACATCAGTCTGTGATGGAGCTCCAAAGACAAAATTTGCACCAGCAATGGTATGGAAACAAGTTCTCAGGAGTTGTACAAGCTGCACATCATCGATTTTCATTGCTGTTCTCCTGTAAAGCATGCTGAAGCACCGAACTACTCATCTGTCAGATAGGTATATTTACATAGCTCTTCTCCAGATTCCTATGTCAGATAAGTTGTTCATGAACTTTTTTGTTCCTACATCTTTGATATTTTTATTATGTGGTGTTGGTTACGAATAAGCACTACTTGTTTCAGTGTATCACTGCACTTCCAACAGAAAGCAGATCAACCACAAACACAGTGGAGCCAGCAAATTTTGCTATAATGTTAATTTCTGTCTGTAATGTATGGATATATATTTACATACATCAGTCTATAGGATAGCTATAAACATTACCAAAGAAGATATTTAAGTCAGGATTCTACCTTAAATTAGAAAGAAATATTCTGAAAAATCCATCTATATGTTTCCATGCAAATGACAATATCTTTATGCCTGGGATCCTGGAATTGTAAATTAAAAAGTAAATTATTTAATGACTTGACTGTATATCCACGCTTATACTGCATAGAAATTCTACACACACATTCAGATAATAAAGGGTACAAGAGTACAATAAAGGGATTTTTATTTCATTTTACATGAAAAAGCATTCAGTGTGTTTTTCTTTTACATTTGTGATCAAACCTGTCCAAGTCTTAACATACGTCATGTTTTGCCTGAATTCAGGAAAAAAAAAAATTATGCATAGACTAAATCTGCCAGATCTTTCACTTTTATGAGCAGACTTGTCTTGATAGCTGAAATCTGCTCATTTCCAAGTGATTTCAGATTTTTTTTGAGTATTTCACATAATGTTATTATGCACCATATAAAAATTCCAAGTCTATACAGGACACGTGTCTCAAGAGGGACCATGATTTACTCCTAACCTTCAAATACTAAGGAAAATGGTGTGCTGTCAACTAACCTCTGTGTTCATTCAGAAACAGAAGCACTATGCACTGCAGAGAGTTTCAGCAGAAAATTATGTAAATGGAGCTGCTGGTTTAAGATCTCTTTAGAACAAATTTGACTTACAGATTCTCTTGGGAAACAGAACATCACGCAGCAGCAATACACAAGCAACTTTTACTGTGGTAACTATATATTTAAACTACATGAAGTAACATTGCATAACACATTACTTGCAATTTTATAATACACTTCAAAGCCTGGCTGCGTACTTTTTTCACATACAAAATTTCTTTTTCAAGCAAAGGGATTTTTTTCCTTTAATTTCTCTCTTTGTATTTATGCCATGTTTCTTTTTGTCTAATAACAGATTTCTTTCAATGTGACCACAATTTTTTTCTATAATCCCTTGAAAACTTGCTTCTAGTAAGGAAACAGAAGATGAAATTTTATCTCTTAAAAATTAAATGTAAAGTGTCTCCTTACTAAAATGACATTTGTCAACAAATAAATTTTTAACTTATCCTGAGAAAGCTAAATTGTTTATTAGGTGTTCAAAATTATACTGTCTTACTTAAGTGCAAGACAGTTTTTTGGAGGACTAAGGGGGGGGGTTTATATGGTAACTCCCATATCAAATATTATACTCTAATGTTTCAACCAGAGCAAATGATACTGAAAGACTATTTCAACTATGAAAAGCATGTTATACTGCTACTGGTATTGTCTTTCGTCAGCATCATAATAACATAAGTAAATAGCTTGAATATAGGAAATAACCAACTATTAATAAAATATAGATTAGCATGACATCTAAATCACATGTAAAGACAATTCTCTGTGTTGCAGATTAGCTCCAGGCCAGGGTCACATTCCTGATTAACATACTGTCAGTGTATGAACTGTGAGGTTTTTTCCCAGTTTCTCCTTTCAAAACTACAGAGATTTAAAACCAATACATTTTAAATTTTGAGCACAGGTTGCTCCCCTTCACAGCTAAGCTGAAGGGCACGCCTTCAAGCTGAAGGAAAGTTCATTATTTAAGGAAAGGTTTCCCACCGCAGAAGCTGTCTTCCTTGCCCTTCCCTCTCTCTGCCTCTAACCACGCTCGTGCTGATTTCTTGGCCCAGTAGTGGATATCATCTGACTCTGCACTTAACACACAAAACTAAAAAAGTGAACAGTTTTCTGAATCACCTCACTGAGATGTTATAAACAGCAGAACTAACACTAGGAAAGTTCAGGGCGTATGGCAAATTGCAAGAGCAGAGGATTGTCCCCTTTCAGCAGCAGCTATCATGTCCATCAGCCTGCCCAGCACCCTCCACCCATTGCTTTCAGAATGAAGCAACACGGTACTCGAGAAAAGCAACTGTAAGCAGGGAATATATAAAAAATATTTATTTTTACTTCTCTCTGAGACATCAACTATGTGAGCACATGACAATATCATTCTGAGAGTATTTTCTTTCCCTGTTTAATGGCAGGCAGACAGATATATTGATGGTGTTGTCAGTATCACGCAATGAGATATCTCATCTGTTGGGCTTACTTGAGCTTGGCTCTTTGTGAGAATTTATGAGATTGTTGGACATAGAAAAGCAACCCCCAGCACACATCTTAAAGAAACAATGATGTTGGCAAACGTTGTCATCAACTTCTATACAGTGGCCTAGCAGTTCCACTGGAAGAGGGTTTACAGATATCTCTAGTCTGCCATGCTATTCTGAGAAATTTGTGGCAAGGGCAACCTGTTTAATCCTGTTATAACACCTACCAGGGTCTTCTAATAAAGTAAACTTACACAAACTGAGTGTCAGGAGGATGGAGCCAGGTTCTTCTCAGTAACATCCAATGATAGGACAAGGGGTAATGGATGCAAGCTGGAACATAGGAGATTCCAGTTAAATATGAGGAAAAAATTTTTCACAGTGAGAGTGGTCAGTCAGTGGAATGGGCTGACCAGGGAGGTGGTGNAGGGAGGCTGTGGAGTCTCCTTCTCTGGAGACATTCAAAACTCGCCTGGACGTGTTCCTGAGTAATCTGATCTAGGTGTTCCTGCTCTGGCAGGGGGATTGGACTAGATGATCTTTCAAGGGCCCTTCCAATCCCTGATATTCCGTGATTCTGTGATTCTGTGAATACATAATAGTCCTCCAGTATGGTGCTTTGATGGATAACTATGGCCATAAATGCTTCTGTAGGTGTAAACATTAAGCAGATGTCAGGAGCAAAGCTACAATCATAATGTGCAATCTTTGCTCTGCAGGTTAGCATACTTTCTGCTAAAATGTTTAAGAAGACATTTTCCCTTTTTTCTTTTTCAAAATTGTCTGTACTTTCGGTGTTCTTTTAAGTTGATCTCCACCAGTAAAGTTTACATAGCTCAGAATACAATTTTATGAGCAGTATTATACAAGTGCTCATTCTGTACTGGGCTACACTGCCTTTCTCAGTTCATGCATCAAATTTAGGTACCCTATTTTGTCTACTATGGCAAAGATTTATTTTGCCACCTGTTTTCATGTTCAGTACCCTAATTTGCAAAAGCGACAAGCTGCAGAGTATCTGATTGCTCTAAGTAATACATGGATGGAAGTGGAATTTTCCATTAGGACTTTAATTGTTCATTTGTTCAGAACATAAGCTAGTGAATTGCAAAATATAAACCTCAGAAATGATTGACCATAAGGCTAATACTGAATTCTAAAACCTGGGCTCAAAGTCTAAGACTTCATAATGTAAATAGTTTTTTTCAGGTTCAGTAAATAATTCAACTATTACCAAGCTCAAGCTGCTTCTCTGATAAGTTAAGTGTAAATGTGACCAGCCTAAAGAATTATTCTCCATCTGAAAGTAACACCTACTCAGGCAGACTTCAATTTTTTTTTTTTATTGCAGGACTACTTCCCTCAGGAATAAATTACACACCACACCGATAGTGCAGTGGTAGTAATCACTCGTCATCTGAATATCTCCTCTACATCAAACAACACTTTAAGTAACGCAGATTAATCTGTGCTAGCATTAGCTAAATTAGAGAACCTTGGCCGTGAGGACAATAGGTCAGAGCATCAGGGATATTACTTAAAGGCTACAGGATCTCTAACAATTTTTGTGAATTTGGCCTCACTTAAATGCCACCTCACAAGGCTGCACATTTAAGTTAGCTGTAATTGCTCCTCAGTTGTTGACATGCTTCGCTTATACTAAACTTTCATTTAGTATATTGTTTTTTTGAATGCAGGAAACATAGGAGTTCCCAGTACTGTTAATCCTGGGAGATGCTCAGGTAGAACACTCTGTGGATTATCAGGAAAAATTCTGGTAAATATTTATGATATGGAGTTTATGAAACATTGATACATAAAATTATCTTTATATGAGGGTTATCCTTTCCTATCAAAGCTTACTGTACTGCTCAGGCTGCAGATCCTTTGGGATTCAGTTTAGAGAAATTCTAGGATTTGAATTGAAGCATTCACTTATCACTCACCATCCACACTTAACACATTGAATGGTTCACTTCACGGAACAGGTATGGTGCTCACAGACAAGATTCACTTTGAAAGCCTCTGGGCTCTACATGTGCAACAAATGTACTTCATCACCTCCTGGAAGTAGAAAATGTAGTGGTCCAAAGCACTGTTTGTCATTTGGGCAATTTTAAACCACATCCACAATAAGGACATCGAGTTGAGGTGACTAGACTAAATTCAATCCGAAATAAAGCCTCTGAATAAGGCTGATGTAGGGGCCTCAGCACCAATTGATTCAGTCTATGATCTGCTGCTCCTTCTGTGCCAATTTCCTTCCTAATACAGATACAGCCTTAGACTTATGAAAGGGGTCATGGAACTCGATGAAAAGAGACGTATTTTATTGCCAAAGAACTTATATTCTCAGCTCTTAACGATGATGCCTATAGTCCTCTCAGGCTATTGTAAACCATACTCCAGAGAATGGATCGGCTCCTCTTTTCTATTCAAATACCTAAATATAATTGCAAATTAATTTTCTTTACAAACATTGATCAAGACTTAATTAGTGCTTACACACTGTTTTAGAAGAAACCAATATGGGATTTCTATATCTAATCCAATGTGGAAATAAACTTAATGTAGTCTTCTTGGCATCTGAGCTTTCTTTCTAATTAAGGTTAATTCAAAATTAAGAGAAAATGCCTTTTTTATAACAGTGCACTACTGAACCAGTAAAATCAATGCAATAAGCGGGAAATCACATTTCAAGAGGGAAAAGAAGACAAAGCCATTATTCGCAGAACTACATATTCAAATTCTTATTGATGTCTGCACATTTATAATCCCTTTATTAAGTACTTTCCAAAATATTGGTCAACAATTACATTACATAAAATAGTGTTAACCGCAACATAGACCTGTATACAAAATTAATCAGTGAACTTGTGTAAGAAGATATTTTCAGGCACATTATACATAAATTAGCTGTATAAAGAAACTTTTTAATCCAGCCCTATTACTTGTCCTAAAAAAAAAAAAAAGTACATCCCATCCCCTTTTATTATGTCTTCTGTTGTTTCCATGAGTCTGATTTCATTGGCAGCTGCTTCTCACCTGTGACCTCTCAACAACATGACTTCCCACATCATGATCTGTCTGTCACAGTATTTGCCCAGCCTCTCACTCACTTATCTCTTATCCCGTTTGTAACAGCTATCTGATTTGGCATGTTATCTGAAGCATGGAAGCCTGCTAATAGTTATTAGACTTTTGATTTTCAAGTTTTCAGCTGTGTCACCAGCCACCTCATGCCTGCTTAATGCCATGGTGGTGGTTTATTTTGTGCAATTTTTCTAGTTTCTATGTATTACAATAGTTGCAACTTCTTTGTGTCATACTTGTGAACAACTGAAGTCTTGGCAGTAAATCAAATAGTGATTAATTGTTTTGATAGTATTTATAACAAAAGGCCAACCCTCAGCAGGTCAATTATCTTTAGAGTAAATTAGCTTATAATCCATCAAACAGATGTCAGAACCCCATAAATATAGGGGCATATGTGTACACTGAAAAATTCACCGCGTGAAAATTGCACAAAATGTGAAGATAATGGCATGAGAATATTTTGTTATTCCCTTAGCCTTAGGCACCATGTTTGAAACATATTTTTTGAATTGCAGTTTGCCATATTTTACTGAATTTGTGATAATAAATAGCAGTCATCTGGAAGTGCCATACCACTGGCAGTAGAAGCACAGTATGCTCACTTGCTACAACAATAACAGGATTTGCCATGTTAAGACAAAGGCAAGACAAGAATCAGCTGAAGCAATCAGCTTTCAAACTTCAGGTCTTATGTCACCTGCATCCCTTTGTGCACTTCCAGAGAGAGATCCAAGCACACAAGGTCTCTGCCCAGTTCCCACACAAAGGGGATCCAAGTCCCAGGCCTGAAAGGAGCTGTGGTGTGTCCTGGCCAGGATTCCACAAATGGCTGAAAGGTCATGATTTTGGGGTGTACCACAGCACTCATCCAAACTCTACGTAGTTCTATCCTAATCCTCAGACCCTCAAAAGTCCCTTTTTCAGCATTAGACAGAGAGAATCAACAGAGCCCCCAGCCACTGGCTTGGGAGTCCACTGAACATACATCGTTCTTTAAAACAACAGGCAGGGTAATTCTATTGAGTAGCCCCAGAAAAGCTCCCAGAACCTGGAGCCACTCACAAAGGGATTGGAGCAAGAAAACATAATATAAGAGAAGCAATCAGTCCTTGTCTGGAGACTGTCAACCACCTGGCATCGCTGTTATCTAAAACATAATTAAAAATTCAGCTCATTGACATGGCCTAATACCAATGCCTAACTTAGGTACCAAGATTGCGGCAACATTAGCAGTGAGGACAGCAATGAGCAATCACACTGTTAGGCCTGCCATGATCTGGCTTCCTGTGCAGTCAGTGTAGAGGTCTAGTCACAGTGCTCCAGTTAGGCACTTCTAGTAGCTGCTCTTCCTATTTTGGGCATTGTAACAAACATCATCTGCATAGGGAATAAGGGTCTGGCACCTCCAGCTAGCAAATACTCCAAATCATAAGTTAAGCATCAGGTGTCTAGAATGCAGGCCAATGAAGTTATCTGCACCTATTGCAATGGAACAAAACCAAGTGTCACTAGTTATTTCCATTAACTTTGCAAACCATTAATGGATTGTATTAAGGGGACTCTAAACTTCACAGGTAATTTTCAGCAGTTTACTTCAATTAATGCCCACTTTATCTTTCCTTTACAAAATTCATGAAAGCACATGAAAATAATAGCATGAAAAGATTATGCAACTGGCAGCTGCCAAGAAGCATTTTAACTCTTAGTAATTTTTATACAATTCATTCCACTGACTTGAACTAGTTAGAGCAAATGTTTTTTCTGGAAAATCAGGCAACACCATAGAGAAAAACAATAGTAGTTAAGAGGAAACAGAGACTCAGGCACACAGGTGGGGTTCTAGATAATTGGCACTCAGCTGTAATTCAAAATTGTATTGTAGCTAAAATGTGAACATTTCCCAAAAACCTAATAACTATTTTTAGCTTTTAATTTAACTGCAATAATGTCACCTATGGATGTTTTCTTTTCTAGAAAAGTAGGTTTCAGTTATTAGGAGACATTAAATCCATTTTATACAAGACCATTAACTAGGATTTTTTAACTTGTTTCTTTCTTGGTGCCTTTTGAGATCTTTTGTTTGTTCCATCAGAGTCTTTTTGAATTAAAACCCATGTGATACTCCTCGAAATGCATGATGAAAAGCACCTGACAAATTCAAGAGATTAAGTAGCCATGATCTGTGAGCTGTCCGTATTGCAGCTGACGAGAAGATGCAGTTTGACACAATATCTAATTTGCTGTGACATTCAAGCTTTTAGTGATATTCAAGGAGATGGAAGTGCTGGCTCTGAACATATCCCAACGTGTGCTGGTCTTCTGTCTGTTAACTTGCTAATGAACCATGATTGAGTAAAGTAATGAAGAGTTTACAGAGAGCCCCAGGAAACCAATTTCCAATTTTGCAGCCAGCAGGCTTTAACTTCGCTGCAGCCTTTGCTAATTTTGTCTAGAAGGGGACTTGGATACTAAATGCCATTTCTGCTTTGTGAATTAGACAGGCTTTTCTAATCCCTGAATACCTGCTGGCTAATGAATGTCTCTTCTTCGGATCCATTTTTTTCCATCTGTAGTTGTTAAAAATAGGCTGAATAACTAAAAATTGATTACTGAGAGAAATGAAATTCTAATCACTGAAAATCAGAGGAACTGTTAGACTTGTGGAGAGAGGAAATTTTAATCTTCAGTCTAACCTGAGATGAACCATGGAAATAAGTGTAAGAGAAATACAGAAGGTTAATTTTGAGTGGGGAAAGTAAAAAGCAGTGTGAAAATCTTTGTCTGTGTGTGACTGTAAGGAACTAGTGCTACTGCCCACCCTTTATACACACAGCTCCATATAACGTCCATAGAATGACACTTGCTACAAAACTGTTTCTCTGGTGCCATCATCCTCAATGTTTGTCACACAGGGTAACGGAAGGCAGTTGGAAAGAAAAGTAAAATAGGAGAGAAATCAAATGTCAAGAGAAAAGATTTCTAAAGGCAAGTTCGCTACACCTCTCTCTACTGAACGGAAGGGTTTCTATACTCAGGCCCCTGTAAATTGCAAATGTCACATTTGCTTTGATTCTCTTTTTTTTTTTCAAGAAAACATAATTTAAAAAAATGAATTTCCAAACAAGGTAATGTCAGTACAACATTTAAACAGGTATGTAAGTAAATAATAATGCAGAAACACTTCTATACTGAACATGTAAAAACAACTACAAAAGCAGTGGTCTCGGTATTTCAGCAGATCTCTTAGTTTAATTAATGCATTTCATACAAATTGCAATCTAAAATGTTACTTATCATACAGAAGGGAATTTTTTTCCTCATGTTTACTCCTGATACTGAAGTCGTAATTTAGAGAGCTTGTAAATTTTTCATCATATATAATCTTGCAAACCTTAATACAGCTTTGTCTATGCTATTCATGCTTGCATGAACGCAGGTTGAGATGATTCAAAATTGTAGAGCAACACTGCTGTTACAAATTATAGACATTTTCTTCAGAAATTTTAAAATCTTAGGAAAACAGTTACAACCTAGGAGGAGAGTATTGCTGGCAAAATCAAGATTCTGCAAATGTTGGCACATGCTGTCTCAAATGAAATTTAGGGTTTTTTTAATGTGAGTTTTATGAATGTCTTTCTATCATTAAATCTCCAAGCACATGTGTAGCATAGATAACAATGTAATTTGACATATTGAGAAATGCTAATGAGTACAGATGTGCCCCATAGAACTAGCATTATAAATTCTTTAGAATGACATCTTCAGGCAAAAACCTGCATAAATTTTATAGTAAGCCTTGAAGGTCAACAAACATGGTCTTTATCTAAGATGTGGAACTAAAATCAAGATCCAGGGCTACTACATAAGTTAAATTCTGCCAAAAGCTTTTGGAGGTCCATTTAAGGACAGTGGGTAGCTATAGTTGCCATAGTTCTATATAAGAAATTACACATCCAGCATTGAGTCTTGATTTTGCACAAGAAAATACAATTCTGTCAAAGAATATAACCTCAGTCATATTGCTGATGAGACCAAAGACTGCATTTTAGATTACATACTTTTCCAGGATCACCTAGGAATTGAAAAACTAAGTACCTTTGAGATCTAGGTACACACCACTCATTTGGGGGAATCTAGTGCTTGTGTGACAGCGGAGGGAGATACTAGGCTTGTCCTGCGTTCAACCCAAGCCAGACTTTGCCTTCAGCTCAGCTTCTTGGTTTGCATTTGCTGCCATGACATCATCTGCAGGGAGACATTACTGTGGCCTTTTGGTATATAAAGGGGGTTTACACAAAAGATGGAGAGAGACTTTTTACCATCTCAGAGACAGAACAAGGGGCAATAGTTTTAAACTGAAAGAGGGTAGATTTAGATTGGACATGAGGAATACATTTTTTACAATGAGGGTGGTGAGACACTCAACACATTACCCAGAGAAGTTGTGGATGCCCCATCAATAGAAATGTTCAAGGTCAGGTGGAGTGGGTCTTTTAGCAACCTGGTCTAGTGAAAGATGCTCCTGCCTATGGCAGGGGGTCGGACTACATGACCCTGGGAGCTCTGCAATTTCTTCAAGAAATGGAGAAGTGTCACAAAAGGCTAACTGTCAAGGTAGTAATATAAACCAAAGAGATGTGACAGATCAAGAACAGTTGAAAACAGAAGCAGTCACCAAGGCAAGCTGTGAACCTACCCCTAGTTCAAGGGAATCTTATAAACAACTGCTTAGCAAGTTTAATGAAATCAGCTCCTGCAATGACTGCCCTGCCTCTGGTTGAGAGGAGGAGAGGGGAAAAGAGTGTTTATTAGATATTTAGGGTACAGGCACTCAGCATAACCAAACCCATCAAATACCAAGCCCTCCCAGACACCAGTGCCCCATGTACTCTACTCTCATACCAAGCAGAAGAGATGTCGACTTGCTGCTGCTGGAGTGGCTGGGAGTGTAACCCCGCCAGCTGTGCTGCAGGGACCAATTAGTCCTAATAGTGACTGGTGGGAACACAAGACTCTTATGAGAAATGCAAATAGGACTAGATTACCAGAGGGGTGGACACCACAAAGACCCATGCAGACATAAAAAGACTTTAAGCATTGCTGCTGGAGAGAGATATCTTGTCTTCCTGAGCTCTCTGAACTGATTGAACAATCAGAGGTGGTGAGCCTTTTGCAAGCCCCTGAACAGCGAATAAATTTCACAACTTCTTGGGACATACATTATGTTTCTACAGATTATTAAAATACTGAGCTACATGTGTAGGCTTTAAATGTAAAACTGAGATGGAAGAAAGCAGAATGAAACAAGAGAAACAGATACATCAGTTACCTTTCAGATGAGTAAAGTTAATCCATCTGTTTTAAGTGTTTGTAGAAGATAAAACCTTAGAAGAATAAACTTCAGTAAACAAACTTGTGCAACAATTTTCCTTGGCCGAAGGAAATTGATTCAGGTTATTAATAGATACATAATGAAAGGCTCGCTCTTTCTTTTTAGAATTCACTTCATTGTACACAATTATTAAAAAAAAAATAAATTGAAAGGGATTCTATATTGTATAGAATTCCAAAGCCTCTAATTGAAAAAGTATTATGAAAAGGGATGCATGGCTGAGATACTTTATTCAGTCCAGTAACAGAATCAATGACATTTGCAGCAATAGCTCTCTATTATCTGCATTGTATTACTTGGTAAATTTAGCAGAAAAAAAGGGGATGGGAAAATATGAACACAAGAAATATGAAAATAATGAAACTTTAATGTAGCATAAAAAGTGTGACAGATGTAATACCACAAAAGAGTCATTAAATACTTCCCAGTCCATCTCTTTTTATCTCTCTCATCCTCTCACTATCAATTATTCCTAATGTTTCTCCTTGTTCCTGCTAGACTTAAGGAAGCAAAATTAATTTATGGTTTTTGTTTGTTATCTCTCCATCTAACCTAGCTACTGACATTTCAGGATGCTGAACCCCATGATGCAAAATCTCTTTTAGCAGAGGGGAAGATAAACATTTTATGAGGCAAGCCACAAATCATTTTAGTATTTCTTTGTTTCTACTGATCCTTCCGGAATCTCTGCTAAGGCAGATGGAAAACAAGGAGGTGGCTGGAGACAACCAACATGGCTTCACCAAGGCAAATCATGCCTGACAAATTTGGTGGCCTTTTACGATACTGCCACACACTTGGTGGAGAAGGGCAGAGCAACAGATGTCATCTACTTGGACTTATGCAAAGTGTTTGACACTGTCCCACATGACATCCTGGTTTCAAAACTGGAAAGGCATAGATTTGATAGATGGACCTTCAGTGGATAAGGAAAAGGCTGGATGGCCACACTCAAAGGGTTGTGGTCAACAGCTCAATGTTCAAGTGGCATCCAGTAATGAGGGGTGTTCCTCGGGGGTCAGTATTGGGACCAGTGCTATTTAACATCTTTGTCGGAGACATGGACAGTGGGATAGAGTGCACCCTCAGCAAGATTGCCAATGACACCAAGTGTGGTGGACACACTGGAGGGAAGGTATGCCATCCAGAGGGACCTGGACAGGTTGGAGAGGTGGGCTAGTGCAAATTGTGTGAAGTTCAACCAAGCCAAGTGCAGGGTCCTGCACCTGGGACATGGCAATCCCAAGCACAAATGCAGGTTTTGTGGAGAATGGCTAGAGAGCAGCCCTGAGGAGAAGGACTTGGAAGTGATGGGGGTTGAGAAGCTCCACATGACCTGGCAGTGTGCACTGGCAGCCCAGAAAGCCAAACGTATCCTGGGCTGCATCAAAAGAAGCGTGGCCAGCAGGTCATGGGAGGTGATGCTACCTCTCTACGCTTGTGAGACCCCACCTGGAGTACTGTGTCCAGTTCTGGAGTCCTCAGTACAGAAAGGACATGGACCAGTTCAGACATGAATGGGTCCGGTGGAGGTCCACAAAGATGATCAGAGGGATGGGGCACCTCTCCTATTAAGACCGGCTGAGGGAGCTGGGGTGGTTCAGCCTAGAGAAGAGAAAGCTCCGTGGAGACCTTATAGCAGCCTTCGGGTATCTAAAGGGAGCCTACAGGAGAGCTAGAGAGGGACTCTTTGCCAGGAAATGTAGTGACAGGACAAGGGGTAATGGCTTTAAATTAGAAGAGGGGAGATTTAGATTAGATATCAGGAAGAAATTTTTTACTGTGAGGGTGGTGAGGCACTGGAATGGGTTGCCCAGAGAAGTTGTGGAACATCCCTTGAAGTGATTCAAGGCCAGGCTGGATGGGGCTTCGAACAACCTGGTCTTAGTGGGAGGTGTCCCTGCGCACGGCAGGGGGCTTGGAACTTGATGATCTTTACCACTTCCAACTCTAAACATTCTATGATTCTATGATACTGTTCACATCTCTAAAAAACATGTCTAAACAACAGAAATGGTAACGGTTCTTAGATAACCTCCTCATATTATATTTATTTCTTGATTTTAGGACCACAACATATTCCAGTAGAACTTATATTAGTATTTTTACCATGGATCAATGCCAATGAAAGTCTGCCCTGAGCAGAACTCATTTGTCCTTGTCAGCTGTGGATAACCAACTAATACACTTAAAATAAAATTACACTGAAATAGGCTGATCTTGTTAGGTTTATTTAAGTAGTAAGTACTATTAAGTCTTTAAGACCTAATTTAAAGTTGCAATAGGCTACAAGCATTTACTGGATTCACCTAAAGCAATATTTTATATGGAAAACTGAAGCAGTCTGCCATACAGAATGAAATCATGAAATAAGATCCTCATTCTGCAGACAAAATAGAGCCAAATCTAAATTTAGTATTACTTAATTCTACTCATTCTTTTCAGTTCAAAATATTTATAATAAACATAACCCATGAAAAAATATACAGTAATTAGTAAAACATTAACATAGCCATTTTCATTATAGAGGTCCAGGCTATTCCAAGCCAATTTATTTGAATATTTAGAGGGATGCATTATGTATTGGGGTTATGTAAGTGCAAGATTAGCATTAGTCTTCACTCTTCAATGGGACAGAAGGGTTACTTTCTTCAGCTTGGCAAGCTCAGGTGTAGACATTAGGGCCTTGTTTCCATTTCTATTTAAAATGCACCCTTACAATATCCATTAAAATAAAATTATTCTGCATTACAAAATAATGGGGGAAGCTGTATTATCTAATAAAAAAATCCCAATGTATACAAATGAGTATTTTTCCATATTATGAGTTCATATAACAGTCTTTTTTTATCTTTTTCCCAATTACTTATATAATTAGATCAAGCTAGTTTTATGTTATTTAATTCATTAATTAAAATTCCAATTTTGGCAAAATAAAAAAGTCCTTTGTATCCTGTTTACAGCACAAAGTTATATATAGGCTTAAACAGCTTTACGATGCAGAAGCTGCTTGATTGCAAAGAATCAGAAAGATTCATAGAATCCTGTTGGCAAATTTGAGATAAGTAGGAAATCAATGATACCTGTTGCCTATTTCAGCTAGAATGAGACCCTAGACATCTTCATTTCACACGCAGGGATTTCATTATGCAAATTAAATTTATGATGATGAGACTCAGAGTGTCTATTTTCAATAGCCATCGCAAAAGATATTTTAGACTGAGATAGCAAAAATTAAGGCTCTTCATGGCAGAAGATCTCCAAATACAAATTTCATTGGCATCCCAATGAAATCCTTCTGATTTTGTTTTTCCAGCTTATGTGCTGGAACTTTTCTCAGCTCAGACTGTAACCCTGGGAACCTCTATGATGGCTGAGACAGTAACACAGACGCCTCTGCAATCATGAAATCCATCAGAGAAGAAGCCTGACACAAAGTCTATGCACCCTGAGTCTTGAACTGGATCCTTTTCTTCTGTCTTTGGAGTTAAAAATGGACATACGTCTTTTACCATGCAAGCTGGCCAAAAGGGAACCTCTTCTGCATTAGCTTTTTTCTTTTCCTTAATCATTTGCCTTTAATTAGAACAGAAAGTTTTCACATCCTTCTCCGAATGAAACAGAGGGATTCCTACATGGATTCAATACCATTATGTTGGTTTAAAAAAAAAATTAAAAAGGAAAAATGGACCACTATAATCTTTCTTGAGTATATTTTTTTTCCTGTCAACTTTTGAGGGTCACAAAGAGCTCAGATCTCAGGCATGGGCCTATTTTATAAACCAAATATCCAATATGTGGTAACCATTTGTTCAGCCAGGGGGCACTGAGGATCTGAGAACTATGTTAGCCTGTTAATCACATGCTGTTTTCCCATCTATGGGAAAAGAGGGCTAAAATAGAAAACACAGAGGTAGCAGGTATCTGATCCTCTGTTAGAGTACTTTTCACACGTCCCAAATTATTTTTGCCTTCTGGGAGCATTAAGGTTTAAGATGAAAGTGTTCAACTAAGCAACTTGTTTACTTGATAAATATGATTAAGCTTGCTTATTTTTTCTGTGGGTGTCCCTTCCCTCAAGGTGTTTGAAGCCAGGCCGGATGAGGCTTTGAGCAACCTGGTCAGAAACTAACACAGAGCAATGCTTTATGCCACAAAACAATGAATACCCATCACTGGATGGCTGGCATTTTGGATTTTTTATTTGATGGAAATCTGAAAAGAGTTTTTGTACCAATTCCAGACAGATAATTAAAGAATGGAGATGACATACAAATACTAGCTCTCTCAAAATTACAAATGATCTCTAAATAAAGTCAGCAAAATTATATGCTGCATTAAAGCAAAAATTGGTGAACAATTTGCTGAGTGCTATCTACCTGATGGGCTAGCCAGTTAGTGGTTTTACTCCAGAAATATGGATTTGTAGGAAGAATTTTTTTTTACTCCTATATGCAAAGGGGGGCATTTAAAATTAAACTACCAATGTTTCATTAAAAAAGAAATGCTGGAATGTTTAAAATGCTATTATAAGTATGGATAACAATTAATTTCATTTACAAATATACCAAAAAACTTGTGTCATTTATTTTTCTCTTTGAAGATGTTGTAAGCTAATGATTAGATTTAAAATTCAGATTGTAGATTTCAATTCTGTAAAATCTGGGGAAAATGTTGGTGGTTTGGTTATGGCCTCAGCAAAGAACTAGTTTGCTTTGCAGAAACAGGAGCATAATCCCAGGGCACAGCAGGAGCAATCAGCTGCCAGGAGCCATGGAGACTCCACACAGAGGGCCTGCAGGGCAGGGTCTGGCAGCCAGGGCCTGTCCCACCACACCAGCCAGGAGCAGGGTGGCCAGTGGGCCAAGGAAGAGGGAGGTGGAGAGTGGTCCTGCTGCAGCCTCCATGGGGCAGGGGCTGATGGCGCTGGGGGATGACATGGAATCCCAGGATATGGGCAGGTGTGGGGAGGCTTTGGGGGGCTAGTCAGAGCTGGTGGTGACCTCAGGACCCAGACACATATATGGAATGGCAGCATCATGTTTCCTGACCATTTTGACTGGTCAGGGAAACTAAAGAAAATAAAGCAGAGACTTAACATTTAGAAGTTAAAGACAAAATTAGAAAAAGACCCCTCTTAGTTAAAAGACTAATTGGAGAAGCTGCGTTCAAGGATCTCAATGCTTATTATGACAGCTGTGAAAAACAAACACTTTGCAAGCGCAGTAAGGTTTGGTATACATGCTAATGCACCAAAAGTTGTAAGAAAGACCCCTGAAGGTTTCTAAAGGGAAGCAATCTTAAACAGTTTGCAGTTGTTTGCAATTTTATGTTAGGTCAGTAAATGTTAGATCTGAATGGTACCAGGCAATATATAAAGTTTAAGAACGCAGATCAATATGAAAACTGGACACAAAAAGAATAGTCAAGTCCTACATGAGAAAGTAGCTTTTCATTTCCCCACATTAGTAAGGAACACATAGAAACAGTCTTGGTACAGAAAGAGTTAATTATTGTGGATGTGTTCTCTGCTTGACCCCTGGAGATTTCATCTGATTTAGAAACCTGAAATAAAGCATTTATGCTTAATTTTGCCGAAGTCAGAAGAAAGCAGTAGGTTCATCCCATCTTGGCTGTAAAATTTGCGAGGTAATAAGAAACTGTAAAAATGAGACTTTCCATCAACTCCTAAGCATTGAAATTGTCAAAAGATAGATAACAATACCGAAGGGATATAAGTCTTGACAGAGAAAAATCACTGCCACTAAGACCTTAGCTGCTTAGGAAAGCAGTTAAGTATTTGCTTAAGTCTACACAAAATGTTTGGTGCAAAAAAATCCACATTTGGTCCACAATTCTGTACATACTCTGGGCACACTAAGATTATGACTGTTAACAAAAATTGATGAGACTATTAGGTCTCCTGTTAATTCAATGAGTTTGAATCAGCCAAGTTAGCAACTGTATTAATGTCTCTGTACTATCAGAGAAACTCAATGAAAAAAAATATTTTTTTCTTTTGCTCAATTTTTTACATCAAATATTTAATCTAAATTATCACTCATAGGAATAATATTATTGTATAGCAGACTGATTAATGCATAATACAGCTTTTCAGTCAATATTCATATTTTTCTCCTGGCAACTGCTGCATGGGTACAGTACCCTGTGCTACTAAACTGTATATCAAGTAGTTCAATATCCTCAGATTTCCTTTACATGTAACTCAAACGCTATTTCAGTGTTGCTTGAGCATGTATCTTACACTAGTGAATATGACTTTTTAAACAAAAAGAACCAAAACCCAGTGCAATAAATCTTAGTTTAAGTATGATAAAAGACATGATATCCCAGGGAACCTGAAGCAAAAAATTTCTGGGGAGTATGCTATGAGGTTTGTTCCAGAAGTCTCCTAACCTCACAAACGTAGCACTTGCTGCCTTAATTTTAAAATGTATTTTAATCCTTGTCCAGTGTAAGATATAAGAAAAAATGCACCATTTTTTTTAAGATCTACGACTTCAGGTGTGTACAAAGCAATGACAGGCAGGCTGCTGTGTTAGCATAAGAGACTGAAATACTAAAGCTAAGATCTTAAAAATACTTCACTACTAAGCGTAAGATCCACTTTCCCTAATTGGTAGATGCTTTGTGAGCCAATATCTATATCATAAATTCCTAACTCCTCTGTGCATTCAGTGAAGAGAAGAGTATCATTCACAGTCACCCAAGCACGATCTTATTGCAGATCTCCATTGAAATTAAGCAATATATTTAACAGCACAGTGTCCACAATTGCTAATCATTGTATAGCTGTTTCAGTCTCAGTCTGAGAGATGGTAAAGAATTGAATTGACTACAGAATATTTTTTCAGGTTTTGAAGGCACTTAACATGATGACTAATGCCAGCTAAAAAGGTAAGTAAAAACATACTGAGATTTCACAGAAAATCAGAATGAGGGTGCCTGTTTTGAATCAGAGTTCTTGCCTCACAAAATACGGTAACTTATTTGAGCTGACCAAGAGTAGTGAAGTGCAACCTCATCTGACATTAATTTGGCTGTTCATTTTTCTCCTACAAGGTGCATCGATGGGAAAGAAAGGGAACTTGGCTATCAGGAAAACAGTATCAGAAGGCTTTTGCCCTTCTTAGACAGGGCATGTGTGTGCTGGAAGGCTTTGGATGTGGAGGAAATTATTTGACAAGCATGAAAAATGAGAAAAGAATCCAGAGATCCTTGTGCTAAATACAAACTGACAGCATTCCTCAGATACTAAGTTTGAATTAACCTTTAGTCCCTAATAAAAATGCACTAGTTTTTGAATGCTATTCTGAAACAGAATGTTTACAGATCTTAGTTCACCCATCAGCAGAGTAAGAGGGTAGAGAATAACTCACAGAACAGCTATAATTCAAAAACTCTTGGTCCTTGAATTAGTTTGGTTTTTATAGCATGGGTTTTCACTGTACTAAACTAAGTTAAGTGGCTGTCAAGTACATTTGTAAGTGATGTAAGGAAGAAACTGTTGTGTAGAAAGCTGAGGTATGTACAAGTAAATTATTCCATTGTTAACAATTCTATTTACTCCTGCATCCTCATTACTGCCAATAATTTTTCTTACATATCAAGGTCTTAAAATTCTGCACTTTGTTTCTGTGCTGACCTGCTGAGAAGGGAAGAGATTTTTGGCAGCTGTAGTTATATACCATAGAGGAAAAAAATGACAAGAAGCCTGAAAATCTGGATGGTATGTTAAAACTTCAGAGTATGTGAAACCATTTTACTTCCTTTTTGTGTATGTCATTCACTAAAGTTGTAGGAACTGCTTTGACTGAAGCATCCTCAGCTTGGCAAATCCCCATCAAATCTAAGGAAGAGGTCTGAATTACATCCAAATTTCCCCAGAATCCATGGCCCTTATGCAGTTTACCAAATCCACCCTTGTGGCATGGTGGTCTTCATGTTGTGGCATATGGTCTCCATGCCTCCATTTATCTGGTAGGATTTAAGTCTGTGACTGGGGCAAGAGCAAAATTTGGAATGGCTCAAGACCAGAGAATGTGCCAAGTCCTCTTGATGAAGGCAAGTTGCACAGACTAAAAAAAAAGGTAGAGGAGGAATGTTATTTGTATTCACTTATTAACAAGAACAATGTGAGCCTGATCTAGTCTATCTAGCAAACGGAGTAATCAGAGAACTACAGAGTTTGACTTTCTGCATCTTAGATACCCATGTCCTGGTTTCAGCTGTGAAAGGGTTAATTTTCTTTATAGTGATTGCTCCGAGAGGAATGTCAATAATGTTTTAGTTGTTGCTAGGCAATGATTATATTTTTCTAGGACTTTTCAGATTCTCATGGAAGCTGAGAAGGAGCGAAAACAGAAAGCAAGGGCCAGTGGAACATTCCTTATCATAGGCGCCATGCTCAGTATACAAATGAGGATTGGCTGAGGCTGGAGGGGAATCAGCAATAACTGCTCCAGAAGGGGCCGATTCATTGGGTGGTACAAGTGGCATGTGTCATCATCATTATTTTTGTTATTATTAATATTTTTGTTATTATTATTCTTTTCCTGTTACTGTTTATTAAACTGTCTTTACCTCAGCCCACACAGGTTTTTTTCATTCCCTTTTCCCTCCTTTTCTTCCTCTTCTCACTGCCCTTCTATGGGAAAGAGGGAGAAATGTGTGAATGGCCACATGGTCCTACCTGCCAACTGGTGTTACACCATGCCACCATGATACTGTGTTAGAAGAAAAGTTTGTTCTCTCTTTTGACTATACAGGAAGATAGGGATATGTACATTTAGATTGTAGCATCTATCTTGTGACACATAATCTCAGGTTAATTTAACTCTACCTCTGCTTACTCTATTTGTTGTCTAGAAATATTGAGTCTAAAGAAAGCTTGGGTCCTACCTGCTAGCATGGGTTTTGGATTAACATGTAAGATCCACAGAACAGTAATGCCAAACAGCTGAAATCCTCAGGATACCCCAGCCCAGAAGTTGCCTACTGAAATGCTTGGCAGAGAAGCTCACTTCTATCAATAATGGTAATTTACCCAATTAAGGATCAAAGTGGCCTTGTTTTAGAATTACTTGGATCTCAATGAAGTTTTGAAAAGCAAGATTTTTCACAGGAAGGAACCCCTTTCTGGTAGTCACTTCTAATAATCAACCCCACTTCCAATGCAATCACCAAGCACTTGGGTTTGGAGAGGGAGGAAAGCACAAACAATTATTGTCTTTTCTTCTTGTTGTGGGCTAATCTTGGCCAGCAGCTTGCTGCCCACCCAGCTGCTCATTCGCTCCCTCTCCTCAACAGGACAGAGAGCAAAAATAGCATGTAAAAGCTCATGAGTTAAGATAAGGGCAAGGAGACTACTTACTAGTTACCATCAGGGGCAAAAAAAACTCAGCTTGGGGAAAGGTAATTTAATTTATTGCCAGTTAAGACAGTTTGGGGTAGTGAGAAACAAAGATAAATTTTAAAACAACACCTCCCTTCTTATTTTGTTGTTGTTCACACTATTTTTTCTCGCTATTTTTATTCTCTCCTCCCACGCCTGTGAGGTATTTTTTATCCTTTCTTAGATATGTTATCATAGAGGCACCACAGTCTTGGCTGAGGGACGTAGTTTTGTCCTATGATGGGACCATTGGAGCCAGCTGGAACTGCTTATGTCCAGTATGGGCATCCCCCACCTCTCCGCAAAAAGGCCATCCCCGCAATACCCCTGATACCAAAACCTTGCCACCTACACAGAATGCACTTATGCACAAAGTTTTTCTTACCTTCCCTCCAGTATGTCCACCACACCACCGAGCTTGGTGTCTGGACTGTGGACTGGTCCCAGGGCCATGACTTGCTTTTGGTGAAGCCATGTTGGCTGTCACAAATCACCTCCTTATTTTCCACATGCCTTAGCAGAGATTCCAGGAGGAACTGCTCCATGATCTTGCCAGGTACAGAGGTGAGACTGACCTGCCTGTAGTTTCCCATGTCTTCCTTTTTTCCATTTTTGAATACTGTGGTTATGTTTCACCTTTTCCAGTCAGCAGATACTTCACCAGATTGCCACAACTTCTATAATGGAAAGAAGCTTAGCAACTACATCCGCCAGATCCCTCAGGATCCGTGGATGGGTTTCATCAGGTCCCATAGACTTAAGCACCTTCAGGTTCCTTAGAAGGTGTCAAACCTGATCTTCTCCTACAGTGGGCATTTCTTCATTCTCATAGCCCTTGTTTTTGCCTTTTGTGACTTGGGCAGTGTGGTTAGACACCTTGCCAGTGAAGACAGAGGCAAAAACGTCATTCAGTAATACATTCTTTTCCATATCTTGGGTGACCAGGTGTCCCCTTTCCTTCTGGAGAGGGCCCACAGCTTCCCTAGTCTTGCTTTTATCTCTGACGTATATAGAGAAGTTTTTCTTGTTGTCCTTGGTGTCCCCAGCCAGATTTAATTCTGTCTGGCCTTTAGCTTGCCTAATCTGGTTCCTGGCCACATGAAAGAGTCAGCATTTTCTCAGTATTCTCAGGTGACAGGAACATAAACTTATGGCTTGAAAGGCACTGGCTGGTCTTAAAGGAGCAAATTTTCATCATAAGTATAGTGCAGCATTGAAACAGAATGCCTAGAGAGACTGCAAAACACTCAAGTTCATTACTAGGCTAGACAGAGCCAGAGCTGACCTCATCTAATATTGATCAAACTGCTTCATGAGGGAGGTTGGAGTACTTGACATACAGAGGTCCCTTCCAACAAACATTTCTATAATTTTGCGATTTTAATTTTTAGCCCTTTGTTGATGCAAATAATGGGTATTGAATCATGCAGTTCCATGAATACATTCATAGACTGAGTGAAAAAAAAAATATTTTCCTTAGTCCATTCTATTCAAGTAGACCTCTGCCTGCTCTCTATTATGGAGACTTCATCTGTTTTATTTCTAAAGGATATTAATTTGGGAAGACTACAGAAATATGTACTCATGGATGATAAGGGGTTTGTAACTGCTATTCTTTACCTCTTATTATGATTTATGCGTATATTTATTCTAGGACAATTTTCCTGAGATGGAAAGACATGAGATTGCTGACTGCAACTATCCACATACCAAATATTCCACCTCCAACAAGTACTTATCCTTGGACAGAGCTTCTTAAACCTCACTGCTTAACTATATGTAAAGTTTCTCATTTGGTTTGCTATAATCTGGACAATCTAACATTTGAGAAATCTTTCAGCAGTAATCATTTTTTTTAAGAATACAACAATCA
The DNA here is from genome assembly GCA_013400555.1 of Jacana jacana. Classification (NCBI taxonomy): domain Eukaryota; kingdom Metazoa; phylum Chordata; class Aves; order Charadriiformes; family Jacanidae; genus Jacana; species Jacana jacana. Next base: position 41,105 of record VZTM01036324.1, read on the forward strand.
AATTGGTACATATTAAATAATCTTCAGCATTTGTCCCTGATTTACAAAGAATGTTTATTTTAAATTATATTTTATAAGTAGTGTAATCCCTCTTTGCAGACAGAGATATATGAGAAGGTTTACGCTAGTAAATTAAGAAAAAATTGCCCACAAAAAGTACTGTGAAAAAAACCCACTAAAATAGATAATTTCTCTGCACTACTTTTTGTGCATTTTATCTGCTGTAATACTTTGTTCACAGGCAAGTCTCAGGTGGGTTATCTGCTTCAGCACTTCAGAAACTATGTTGTAGAATACAAATGTGACAAATCTTCCAATCTGTCACATTTAAATAAACTGCTAACACCTTTGAAGTTGTCATGACCTCCTTTAGCAAACTCTTTGAGATCTACAGATGAAAGTACTATATCATACTAGATAGATACTATCATCTATTTCTTTATACACATAGGGACAACTGCCATTTATTTTCAGCTATTTGACACATCAGATAATGTTTAAGTTCCAGATTTGCTAAATGTTCAAAAATGGTTTTCCATCTACACCATTGAAATCACTCCTTGTTTTGTGCAATATTCTGGAGAAATGCCAGGCGTGGCACTAATTTTTAACTAAAGATACAACTTTCTGGATTAAAGCAGGCTAGTATCCTGCTGTTTTGGCAAATGAGCAAAGCAAACTTCTGATGATTATGCACAATAATTCCCATAGGTGAACCATAAATGCAATTTATGTTTTTTTAATGGCCACAAAAGAGCAAGGAGCTGACTTCTCAATTTGCAACACAACTTACAAGACAGAGAAAATGGCTGTCATCCCCTATCCTTTAGCTATTATTTAGAAGCACCAACTAATAACTAAATGGTTAGTAGCTAATTAACCAGAATGTAATTTGCCAGCATTTTTTTCTGCTTCATGAGCTTTTAGTAGGCCACTCTCAGTTCTTTTATCCCAAAGAAAGAAATAATCTCTAAATTCCTAGTGCTCTGTATAGTGTATGTAGACATATCCAACATGGGAGTAATCTGCAACGTCCTGCCTAGCCTTCAGTTTTGGAGCATGCGTGATACCCATGGCTGCAGACAGGCCTGCATTGCAAGATGTAGGGATAGCAAACTATATCAAGACAGAAGCTTTCTTGGTCCAGTCTGGACAATGCACTATATCATGCACATTCCACCTTTTTCATATTCTGTATGGGCAAATCCTGACCTGGGCGCATGATGTGGCCAAACTCACTATGTGCAGGGTGCAAAGTGCGGTACACCATCTCCTCTCCTC
>VZTM01036329.1:0-10396 GCA_013400555.1 Jacana jacana
AACTAACAAATAGTTAATGCCAACTTTATACTTGGGTACTTCAAGTGACACCAGGCTTTCATGTTTATGCATCTGAACTCCGGATGTTTACTTCAGCATGAACTGAATCTTGAATGTCTCTTCAGGTTCAATTGACTGTCTCGACTAGACAGTTCATTAAATATATGTCAGTCCATTAACTATAATTAAAGTTTAGACATCCAGCTCACATCTAAGCAGTTGCACGGAGATGTCAAAATGAAAGTGTATTAATGTTTTGCTAAATACCAAAAGCAACTATTTCTGGCTCAAGAAATCCCTGAGNAGGAGGATGATCCCTCTGACTTTAAAATGCCTTGACATTCATCTTCTAATCAGGACCCATAATGTTTTATTTACTAATAGAGATGTAAAGAGGACTTATAATGTTTTATTTACTAATGCAGATGTAACTGAGTGAGGGTTTTTTTCCAGGAATTGTTTAGACCATTCCTCAAGCAGAGCTCCAAGCTACACCAGAACACATCACAGGTTTATAATCCATTTTTTTCTTATCTTTGTGCTTTCCGTGTGCTTATTTTCACATTTGCTTTAAGTGTCCTCTATTACTAATCCTACCATGAGCTTCAGGTGATTAGGTCAATCTTAGTGCTCATACAAAACCTCAATGTGCTTTCTGTTGAAGCAACTTGTTCAGATGTAGATCCTATGAATTTTACTGCTGTAATCCCCTCTCTCCACAAGGGCAGATGGTTTTTAATAACAACTGTATCCTGATGCAGTACAAAGAAAAGATATTTCCTGTAAATAATGCATGGATTCTCAGAAAAGTGTACACTAAAAAAATTATAGCTTTATCTCTAGAAGTATAAAGAACAAAATTCTTTGGGGAAAAAAACATATTTTTATTCTTTTCTCATAAATTGACTAACCCACTGATGTCCACTGGAATGGAGATGAAAAAATATCGGTGCAGTTACTGTATCGCAACACCAATATGTGCACTGGATTATACATGTATACATACATGTATTAACATGTATGCTGCAGTGATAAATCAGATTAAACCTGTTAAATAAAATGCTATTGTTTGTGTATACTTACATGTTTGCAATTAGGGGCATATTTGGCAGATACAAAGAAAACTTTACATGTCCAGCAAGTTTTAAAGTGCAAAGAATGGGTTAAAATCTTTAAAACCTGACATAATAGAAGTAATTTCTCAGAATGCTTCTAAGAACACTCTCCTAAGCCACAGGCTGTTCACTTAAGAAACTTGTGAATCTGTGATTGGGTGATATAAGAAAGCTGTGTTTAAATTCACACTAAAGAACCTCTAATGTGATCATTTCATTTTTTCATAAATTGTTCTTCAAAAGTTCCCAATTATATACAATGGTTTCTATGGCTTTCTGTACCCTAAAGGAAAAACGTTAACAGGTTTGTGACTGACCCTGCATGACAAGTGATTTGAACTATATCTCACATGATAGCAAATATTTCAGAAAGTAAAGGAAGTCACAATGCTTTTTTCATCTATTTTTGCCATTGGTTAGTTAAACTACATGTATTTTATCATTCAGCAAGGTTTGCAAACCCATGCAAAGGAAAAGTTGTGAGCAGATATAACTGAAATTCTGAGATAGAAAATCTTAGTGAACTGCTAGATGACCTTCATTTCATTACAGGAATAATGATTTTATTTGAGAAATTATGTGGTCGGACTAATCAAGTGCATTTTTGATCCACAGGGAAACTTGGGTAACTTCTGTTTTCAAGGAATCAAACATTTTCAGAGAAGCTTAACATTTCTTTCTTTGTGAAAGTCACATTATGGAAAAAGAGGTTTCAAAAAAGGGAGAACCAGTGTAGAAAAGTAGCTAAATGGTATTTCCTCTAGACAAGTCCAAGATAAAGTAACAGGAAATTTAGAGTTAAGGAGCATTGGTCCTAACATTCAGTTGTATTACTGTGTAGCTGACAGGTAGGCTACAGTACACAGTCTTTTAACCTTTAAAATAAGTTGCATTTAAATAATGATATCTAGCGATTTAATTCCTTTGTGCGCTGGTTCCTGGTAACAGACCACCTATTAGGTCAACAGATGAGCAGACCTGAAATGAAGTAGAGATGAAATCCAAAGGAAATAGAAAGCTTTAATTTATGAGGTTTAGCAGATTATATGCAAAGTTGCTTCCATATTTTTTTTTCACTGCAAAATATAGACAAAATACAGCAAGTTACAGATGAAATTACATCAATTAATCTGTCATATGTTATTAAGATAAGGTTCTGAATGTTGATAATAGAAAACAGATTTCGGAGATGAAGGTAGTCAGTGAAAACTGATGGCATTTACTTATGTGCCAAATTAATACAGAGGGTGGTAAACTTATTGTTCTTTGATATGTCTCAGAAATATTTAAATAGTCTAAATGTCCCCAATTTAAATATATATTTATTTAACCTGCTAAACGAGGAACGTTCTAATTTTAGATTATACTGTATATTATATTTTTCGGCATACTGTATTGATTGTCCTATTCAGTATGTGGAGTTAGGACATTGAGAAACATTACACTGTGACTGTCTTGCATCAAACAGAACTGTTTGGAAAAAAGTGCACATTGGATAAAATATTTAGAACAAATTTACATTTAATTCTTCCCAAAAAGTTACAATAAAAGACTAAACATAAAATTAAAAAAACCCCAAACAACAAAAACCAAAAAACCCACTTAAACAAGCATTGTGTAATTATATCAGATGCGCAGCGGGACTTCTGTAGATAGGACTTCTCTGTCTCTAGACAGAGCTGCAGGCATTCCTTTAGAAGGATTCTGGGCTGTGTTTTTTGCTTATGTGCAAAATTTTTCAGGAATGCATAAAATTACTTTATACTTTTTCTCCCATATCAGTGAAAAGCAATAGGTACGGGGGTTTTTGTTGGTTTTGGCTGGTTTTTCTTTTTCCTCTTTCTTCTTCATAACGAGTAATTTATTCTGGATTTTACTCTGTGTCACCACTGGACAATTTATCATAGTATTAAGGTAAAGACTTTCCTTTTGACAAAAGAGCAACTAATCAACCACTCAGGTAAAAATTACCTGATTTTTATCAAAAGAGGACACAATATGCCAATCTCTGCTTCAATGCACTATATTTGTGCAAAAACAGGTTGGGAAAAACTTTGAAGATATGTCAATAAGTAAAAGGCTTAGTTGCTGACTATTCATACTCTTTAATTCCTCATGCAGTTCCTGTTAATGGTTTTGGTCTTTCCCACCTACTACAGTTCCAGATGGTACCTGGGCATAGCTTCTGAGATAACATATACCATGAATACTTCCTGTAAGTTTGGGTGCAGTCATCATCTTTTTTGAGTGCAAGAGGGTTTAGCTGTGAGCCAAGTTGTACCTGTGACTTTGTGCCTTGCTTTTAGTCTGTTTCTATTTGCCGTGTTGTCCTGGTTCCAGGAGGGACAGGGTTAATTCTCCTAGCAGGGCACAGGTATTCCATCCCATGTGAGCCATGCCCAGGGGGTAGTGGGGAGCTGGCCGGCCAGGGGGAGGGGAACAGGAGCTGGCCGGGCAGGGGGAGGGGGACAGGAAGTTGGGGAGGGAGGCGCGCGCCTGGTGGTCGGAGACGGTGCCGTGTGCAGTGGGTGAGCGGTCGGCATTGTAATCGTGTTTTCATACTTCTTTACTCGCGTTATTTGTTGCTGTTTTGTTGTTCTGTTAAACTGTTTTTATCCCAACCCACGAGTTTTGCCTTTTTCTTCTGATTTTGCCCTCCTAACCGTGGACGGGCTTTAGAGCGAGTGGCTGCCACGTGGTTCTTTGTTGCCGTCAGAGGCCAAACCACGACACGTGTAAATGTACCCAGAAGGATGATCTCATCTATCTTTGCATGCCAGTGAAAGAACAGCTAAATGTAAAATATCTCTTTAATTTGTGCTGGGTCTGGCTGGGAGGAAGTTAACTTCCTTCTTAGCAGCAAATATATTTCTGGACTTTGTGACCGAAACAGTGTTGACAATACAGCAGTGATTTACATAGTGCTCAAAAGTGCCTGCACAGCATTGATGCTTTCTCTGTTTATTCAACTTGGCAAGTATGTTGAGGGTGGCCAAAAGTCCGGTAGGTGACACAGTAAGGACAACTGTCCCCAGCTGACCAAAGGTGTATTCCATACGGTATGGTGTCATTCTCATCAACAAAACAGAGTGGGTGCAGGGCAGGGAGTATTTCTGAAGTATCCATTGCTCAGAGACTGACTGGGTATGGATCTGCTGGTGTAAGGTGCTGAATGATTGCTGTTGCAGCACTTGTTGTTTTGTGAGGTGGGCTTTGGGTTTTTTTCCCCTTTCCTTTTTCTTCACTTATTAAGCTTTCATTATATTGACACACACATTATTTTCACTTTTGCCTTTTATACTTCCCGATCCCACTGAACGGGGAGTGAGTGAGAAATTGGGTGGGGGCTTAGCTGCCAGAGTCAGCCCATAGCGACTGGTTTTTAGAGTCTCCAGTGACAGAGTTGTACAACCTCACTAGCTAGATAGATTAGAGACTGTTTTTTTAGAAAGGTATTGGCTTTTTTTTCCTGATGTATAGTTTAACTCTTCCCGCTGCATCTTAAAACCCATCAACTATTGCCCTATCCACAGTGAGCTTAAATGCAAGTTTATTATTAACTGCTGTAAAGATTTTTGAAGAGAAATCTGGGGACTGGCATGGAGGAGGTATGAATGGAAATATATGTTTGAAAGCACCAAGAGAAACTGCACAGCACACAGTTGTAAGAGTGGCCTGTGTTGATAATGAATGTCTTGTCAGTGGAGAACTTGCATAGAAACCTCAGAAGGATGTAAACAAGGTTGTAACATATCATATATATCAGCCTTTTTCTTCTTAGTCCATCGGTATACCAGTGAAAGGAAAAATTACAATGGGCAGCAGTGGCCCTTATAAGATTTAAGGAAGCTGAGTTAAACAAGATTCTGGGACAAACAAACACCTAGCTGCTGACTCCTAGAGTGTATGAAAGATCTGTGAGCAGATCTGGTTTGTTGCCACTGATCAGAGAAAAACAGAGACAAGGACTTTTCTTTTGTTCTCTGGCTTGCACACAAGTGATCCTGAGCAGACCAGTTCGAGCATGTGAGTATGCTAAGTGAATTAAATCTATGAGAGTAAGCATGAAATATCAGTCTATTTGCACACTTTGTGGGGAAAAAATACCACCTTGCTTTTCTAGAAGACCTTGCTTTGAGTTTGATTGCAGGGCTTTCACAATTCCTCTGTGAGCTACCGTAACATATTTGATATTGTGTATATGTTGATATAACAGCACCTTCTGGGCTTTCCTTCCCCGACTCTGGAGCCCAAATGTTTTTAATTTTTTTACATAGGTCATGTTTTCTATAACTTGTTGGTTGCTTTTGGCTAATTATCCATATGCCCATGCCCTGTCCAGCTCACTTCCATTCCTAAAATTGCACCACACTTGACATAGAATAGTGGAAGGCCAAGGGGATAAGAAACTATCTGGATCATTGGGCTAATGGGTCTCACCCTGCTTCGAGGCCAGTAACAAGTGGAGTACTGCAGAGACTCTGCTTTGAGCAGGAGGTTCAACTACAGATCCCTTCCAATCTGAATTATTCTGTATTTCTTTGGCTCAGTGCTTAAAGTAAAGCACTGGGAGGAAAAGAATGAAAATTACAATTCTTTTAGAAAATGGTTCGTATATTATTGTGGCTTGTACATCCCAACAGAGAAACTATTTCTTCACAATACTGCAATGAATGTTGGCAAATGTTCATTTTGCAGCCCATAATAACCTCCAGGTCCTTTTCTGCAGAACCTATTATTTCCCATTTTGCATTTATATCATAGTTTGCCCCTGCCTAAATATAATCCTTTCTTCCTACTGAGTTATATTTTACTTAAGCATACTACTACAACAGGTAATTTTTTGGGGGGAAATTTTATCTTATCTTCAAAAGTACTTGCAGACCTAGAGTTTCATAACATCTGAAAATTTAATAAAGATGCTCTTTCTTCCACTGTCATGAGTGAAAAATATCGCAGAGCCTTGGGTAGACTTTTGTGATATCACACAATAAACGTCTTTTCACTCTGACAATGAGCCACAGTTAATTCTTTCCTAAAATAGTTTTCCATCAGTTTCATGTTCATTACATCAGTTTCATGTTCATTACATTTGTTTAACCTGGACAGTATTTCCCTTGATTGTTTACAAGAATGTCACGTGATAACTTCCAAAGTCCTACTAAAATAAAAATGCACAACAACATTAGTCTCCCTCTATCCACAGGCTGCATTAAAATGTAGTGGATGTTAAACTTGAGGGTTCTAGTTCCTACCTATATCTATATTGTTGTTAATTACAGAGTGGCAGAGTTCTGTATTTCTGGAAATTAATGTTTTCTAGAGGTATTTAATGGAATTCTAAATTTCACCATTATTTAATATTATAAAGATTAATTGAACGTACTGCCTGTCTCTTTGAATTAAAAGCAATTCAGCAGTACAGATGCTGACATCACTTAAATTCACTTCCTATTCAGTTTTCACCTGCAACTAATGACTTTTTTCTATAAAATAATTTCAATTTAATTGAATAAGTACTGAGGTATAATTCAAAGTGGTATTGTTGTTATGAAGTTTGCTTTTCTGAGCAGTGAAAAAATTTGGTTGTACAAAGTAGTGGTGGTATAGAATACCAATAATTTCTACTGACACTCATTGATATCAGCATCCATGGATAAACTAGCATTTATATTAGAGATACTCTCAGAAAAATGAAAGCCCAAAGGAGAGATTTTGCATAAACTCATTTAACTGCGAAATCTTTGGCTAAGTCCTGAAACCACTTCCTTCTGAATTATTTTATCACATAATTCAACGTCATATTCTGTCAATAATGAGGTCCTGTGTGTCATTTATCCCAGCTGCATTAATATTCCTGAGATCCAAAGACGTCATAGCACTTGATGCCCATATACATCATCAGCTGAGATGCTAGTTAGTGCTCAGAAGCAGCTGGAAGAGTAGGAGTGTGCCTTCCGTCTTTTACCTAACTATTCATGCAACACTGAAGGTAACATCAGTAGTAACAGAGAAAGGGAAGCTGTTTGCAATTCAAAGCAATGTTTTGCTGAAAGAAATTCATAATCTTTAAAGAACACACAAAAGACTCTGTAAAGCTATGTGGTAACTAAGCAGAGCTGTAGGTAGTGAGTAAACTGCATCGTTACTGATGCAGAAAGACATTCCCGAGGCTTTCATTTTTTCCATTCAAACTTAAGGAAAGGCACAAGGAAGCTGTTTGCTGTTGGATTAAAACAAAGGGCAGAAGGAACAGAGCCTGATTATTCCCTGGTCTCTATTCCCCTTGTTCCTTGGCCTGCTCCATGCAACTTCGACAGGGATCTAAGGGCACCATGCCTACTGGCCAGCACTACATGCCAGATGAAGATGCTACAATGAGCTGACCCGCGTCAGCCAACAATGTTGCTAGTATATTTTCCCAGAAGTCCAGCTCTGCTGGAACCATATGTAACTTACCAGAGCTGTGTCTTATCCTGTTTTACTAGAGTTGCAAATGCTGCACAGTCTGGGAAAGGATAATGGCAGGTAAGGTAAAAATCCTTCCCTTCCTGCCTAGAGGTATCCAAATGAGAATTTAATGGTTTCAAAAAGGCTTTCAGAGGAAAACTGCCATCATAGAAAGAATAAGATGAAAAAGTTACACTTTACAACTGTTGATAACCTGTCTTGTCTGACAACACAGGATTTCTCAGACTTTGCATGGGAACTAGACTTGTCTCTGTGGTAATGAAAAAATGTGAGAAGCTGCACCCTAAACATTAGCAATTTTTTTGAAGAATGCTGGGAGTTCTGCTGGTAGAAATACCAAAATGAATGGCTTATTTTGGGAGATTGTTAAAAATCATGAGAGGAGAACAGTTTAATTTTTCTTGTTTTCAGTCTGTTTCTATTTAAGGGTTGGCAAGTACAAAATGACAGTTATTTTTTGATTCAAAGAGTGTAGATACTTCTGTGTTTTCTTCCTTCCTTGGTAAAAAAGATCGCACAGGAAAGAAAAAAGGTGCTTCATTTACTTTATTTTCAATGAATGACTTGCTTATGCTTTGCTAGGAAGAGGTCAATGCCTGCCCCAGGGAGCCCAGTCTCACAGTACAAGAAACACGAAGCTGAACAAGGTGGGTAACAAGGGCAAAAGTACCTGAAAGAATGTACTTTTCGGGTGCTCACAGGATGCATTTTGCAGCCCAGCATTCACACATCACAGGGTGCTGACACCTACAGGAATTCAGTTAATGATACAGGGTTTTGTAAGTCTTCTCACTGGTAGACAACAATATCCTCAATAAACAAAGGGCCTATTAAAAGCCTGTTCAAAATGTAAAGCCAAAAAAACCACCCCAAAACCTTTAACATTAAAAATGAGTGAAAGATAAGATATAGATCTACTTTGTACTGTTCAGTTTCCCTATTAACAAGAAAAAACAGAATCCTGTCATTTCATCTTTGCTAGGACTTCACTGATCAGCTGCAATAGCTGTAAGCATTTGATAGTGTAACTTGGGAATAATCAGTCAGAACCATTTAAATTTTTCTGCAAATCTATTTAAGAAGATAATGATATAAAAAAAGTCACACGACTGAATTTTCCCTATTTTTTGGGGGGGATCATAATGAAGATCCATATCTTCTTCTCCTCCTATCTCGGTCCTTGCTCTATTTCTGACACATCATTAACTGCAAAATCTCTGCAATATGTGTCGATATATGAAACCAGATTTGTCCACCCAGTGGTCATACGCTTTTCTGCATTCTGTCCACAGAAGCCTCATTCACCTCTAATGTTCATGTGCAAGATGGCCTTCTGAGGGCTTTCTACTGTCTTCCTGCCCCATAGGACAGGGAAAGCAAGATCCACAGCAAAAAGCCACTAAAGCTGTGGCAGTATATAGCACCACAGACTATTTTTTGGTAACTGTTTTGAAATTCAGACTTGAATTTTCAGAGCCAGCTGGTGCCATATAGTTGTGTCCTGAAAACAGTTAGAGTCAGAGCATTAGACAGGCTATCCCATATTTCATTATCCTTACCAAAAGAGTTAATTGAGTCACACCAGATATAGACAGTGCAACTAACCCAAAAGCAGGGTTTGATTTGAGCTTAAACAGTTACTGCATCCAGCCCGGGTGTTCCCTGTACAAGAATGGGACTAGACGAGGACTACAAAAATGATCAGAGGTCTGGAACACCTCTTATATGAAGAAAGGCTAAGAGCATTGGGGCTGTTCAACCGGGAGAAGAGAAGACTCTAGGGAGACCTTATTGCAGCCTTGCAGTACTTAAAGGAGACTTATAAGAACTGTGAAGAGAGACTTTTTACCAGTATCTGTAGTGATGGGACATGAGGAAATGGTTTTAAACTGAAAGAATAGAATTAAATTAGACATAAGGATTACATTTTTTACAGAGAGGGTAGTGAGAGACCGGAACAGGTTGTCCAGAGAAACTGTAGATGCCCCGTCCCTGAAAGCATTCAAAGCATTCAAGGTCAGGCTTTCAGCAGCCTGAAAGATGTCTCTTCCCATGGGAAGGATGTTGGATAGATGACCTTTAAAGGTTCATTTCAACTCAAACAATTTGATACTAGAATGCTATAAACATGTTGTCATAGGCATGATCCAAGAATGTGATAAGAAATAAGCATGAATAGAATAGAATAGAATAGAATAGAATAGAATAGAATAGAATAGAATAGAATAGAATAGAATGGAATATTTCAGTTGGAATGGACTTACAATGATCACCTAGTCCAAATGCCAACAATACTTGCCTGACTTCCAATGTCCGTTATATGTGGGAAAAAGGTCATGTAACCCAGATTGTTTCTAGTAGCCATTGGATAAAATGCTAATATTTCAATGGGAGAACAGATGTCTTCCTGCAGTAGTTTATTGTCCTTACTGCTGATTCTTCACCTCTCCATCTGCTACTCTGAGAAACTTCCTTCTGTGCATTCTTCTCTAGCTTCAGCAGACAAGTGCTAAAAAACTTTGAGGGCATGTCTTTTTGACTCTCACAGGTACAAGAGGGTATGGCCTCTTAAGACTCCTATTCAGTGCTAAATCATCCAGATTAGTATGCAGAGAGACTGCTATGAATTCTTTTAACACCTTGCCATTGCCCATCTTTTAAACAGAAGCCCCAAACCAGCTGAAGTGGTGAAAGCTTTTGGTAGTAAACACACATATGACTCACGTTCTGGTGCCTGTATTAGGAACCACACTTCTCTGATCATTGTTCTTGCTGCTGTCATTTGCAGCTCACCTTGCAGCAAGGTAGCT
>VZTM01036335.1:0-10128 GCA_013400555.1 Jacana jacana
GCTTTCCTTTTGCCTTTCAATCAGCCTCCTTCAGCTGTGTTTGGCCCCTCAGCTATATCATCTCTGCTCCCTCCAGCAGTTCTCACTTCCTATGCTGGCAACTCTCTCTCCATGACCTATCTGCCATGGTTTTTAAAGGGCTGTACCAACGGCTCTTATCTTTGTTCACTTTTCCTGTGGAAAATGAAATGGCTTTGAAACTTTATGCCTCCAAACAGCAGCTAAGGAAACTGGTTTTATCTAGCGTGCATTTATTCCTTAGCTCTGCCTACTGGGAGACATTGGATTCAGCAGCTCATCTGTTCACAGACAGACGGGCTATCTCATCCACCCCACTCCACTTGCAGAATCAACATGAGGGAAGGGGGGCATAAAAAATAGTTACAACAGTAAAAACAGCTTACAAAACCATACAAGTTTTTGACCAGAATCTTTAAATTGCACAGGGACTAATCCCCAAAATCATTCTACGGACCAATTTTAAATCTTTACTTAAAAGTATACAACAGCTTTATAGGTTTAAGATTACAACAAAAGGAGTGAGGATACTTCCTGCTCTTTCATAGTGTAGTTTTAACCCCTGTTCAAATCAGTGTTCAGAAAGCAAAGGGTTTGGCTAAAGCATACATTTTCTAGAGTATTATTTTTAGCTTGCTTAACGCTGAAGGAATTCACTACAAACTCTCCACAGCATGGAACAATGTTCCCACCAGTCTTTCTGTTACAAATTAATGAAAAGCTGGCTACTCATTCTCTGCCTAAAGGCATCTACCATGCATCATAAATTTCAGTCATGGGCACTGAGGAGCAGATCAGGGTACAGCCTTACAGAAACAGTACAAAGGAAGCTCTCTGCTTCACATTCGTTGCAGGAAGATGACCTCTTGATCCTTCTCCACAATTAATTCTCATGTTCTCTGCTCTTCTCTCATTACCAGATTTCTCCAAAAGCATCACATACTCAGAAGAAAGTTCTCTGATCCTCTCCGAAGCACAGCAGGTAGGGCAATCACATATGTTTTTAACTGCCACACTCCACCACTGAAATGTAATATTGAGTTTGACGGAGAGAACAGGAATCAAGTATTTGCAAAATTGCATGAAAAAGACTCACTGGTGATCTTTGGATTAAAAGCCCTGCTCTAAACAAAACCTATAAAGCATTTGAGCTGTGTACTTTGGAACAGCACCTAGGAAAAAGGCTACAAAGAACCCCTCACCCAAACCACTGCTCTTTGACTGCTATTTATCAACAGCAAAGTAAATATAAAATTATAATATGAAATCACTTGGCTACAAAATAAACTAAAAAACAAACAAAACCAAAACACTAAAGCAATAACAAAACCATTATATACCCTAAGTGAGTCGACTGCTCCTGCTTGTGTCAGTGGGAATAACTTCATGCTATTACTGGCTACTCTAGAACAATTTAATTTCGAAACACTAAAAATACTTATATACAGTTTTAATACTACACTAAATTTGATCTATTAGGCCTATAAACCTTGCCAGTCAGAATTCTCTGTTTCTAAAGAAAAGGAATAATTTACAATTCAAAATAAAGAAGAGGCAAGGGATTGTAATAATCTAACTTAAACATAGTGTGAGTTACTAGATAATAGTACAAGTGCTTTCTTTTTTGAAAAAACACATTTTAAGCCATCATTTATGATCACTAGGATAGAAAGCATTAGCCTATCTGCCAAAACCTGTGGTTTGATTTTGTCTTCTGTAACTCAAAACAACACTGACAAATGTGCAGAGGAAAGACTCATAAAACATTTTCCCTTACGTTTGGTATTTCATAGCCAGCCACATAATCAGCCCCACCTTTTACCTGCCAACCTGGTCTTTATTCTGCTCTCTAGGAGGAGCTTTCCTTTCCCCAGTTCAAGCTCTTCTAGGTATACAGTTCGAAGTAACATGTAGTAGACAGTGACACAGTCTAGTGCAAACTACCCATACATAGTACGATCCATGTAACCTAGCAAGGAGGAAGAACATGCAAGTCATCCCTCTGATCCTTCTCACCATTAAGGCTCCTAATATAATCTATGAAGAACTCACAGAAAACAAAGCAAAATATTTCATCAGCTTCTGGAGGAGTGAAGTCTGAATTATTTTAATTAAAATTTATAGTGTTTGTGTGCTAATGGAAAACATGCATCTGAAATAAACCCTTATACGGTAAAGAATCCCTCAGCTATAGAAAACTAATTAAAGCAAGTAGTTCCATGAGCTCTGCTACTAATGAAGCTTATTTTTGTCAGATTTCTGCTTCATAGTTGATGAAGACTTCTGACAGGATGTTTTACAGTCCCTCCTCAAAATGGCCACCAATTTTTGTAAAACAGAGGTACCCTGTTAGCTTTGAGGATTTTGCCTTTCTGTCTATGGGTGAAATCAATCAACTGAACAAAATAACTACAATAACTACAGAAAGAAGCACCTTTAGATCCCGGCCTAGAAACCTAACAGCTAAGAGAGGACACCACCTTGTAGCAAGGCCACACAAAAGACACTCACTGGCAGGAAGGGCTATGTGTGATGCACAGTAATACCACAGAATGATGCCGTTTCCTCCTAACAGAGGAACAACCAACCAAATGAGGCTCGGACTTTTTCTTTGACAGGCCACATAGACCATGACCCACCAGCCTCTCTGCTGAACTTCCACCACCACCTACCGCCTCATGCTCAAAACGCTCACATTTGGCAGCGTGGCAATGGCCAGCCCTTCCCACCTCACTGCACAGCTCTGCTATACGCTCCTAACCTGCCTCAAGTGCACACCCATCCTGTCCTTTCCACTACCGTATGCCAAATACACTCTTGCTCCTTTGCGCAACATAGCCAAAAGGGAAGTAACAGAGAGCATTTGATGAACCACAGACAAGCAGACAGGGTTGACTGATGAGCAAAGACCAAGGCACAACTGGACTGCCAGGGCCCTTGGAGACAATATGCTTACAGGCTTAACAGATTGGGTCATAGTTCAGATCCAATTCACCATCAAGCAAAAGGATGGACTTTTTTTTCGACCTAAAACCAAATGTTTGGTATTTTAAATTCTAAAGTAAGTATTTTCCTATTTAACTTAAATAACATCTTATTTCTCAGCCTCGACGGCTGTTCATTAACATGTTTCTCAAAGTAAGATCTACAATAAGATTGCCCTCATTAGTCTCAAATTTTTATATGAAAACAAAAAGCCATAAAAACAGAGCTATTACAAGTGCTCTTAGCAACAAAAATGCCCATGGAAATATTTTTCATCAAATAATAGCATTCACTGTTAATGACTATGTACAGCATAAAAAGGGAGGAACTTCAGTAGTATACTACTTGTGAAAGTTATAATCAGTTTCAGAACTACAATTTGGTTCCTTAATTTATAGATGTCACCTAACCTATAATATATGAATATAGGCATTAACCAGTCTTTGCAGAACCTTGGTTAATTACAGTCAGTCCTAAGTCAGTATTACTGATGACAAAGTAAAAAATTTAGGGCCTGGGCCACAAAGCGGATGGCAGTGCTTTCACAGTGTTGTGATATTCACTCTTCCAGCAGAGCACTGTCAATCCTTCCAAGAAGGAACAACTTGAAGCCTTCAGCAAAGAAGAACACAGAGGCTGGCAGAATGACTGCTAAGTGGAAAAGTCAGCAAGGAACCATTTCTCACAATAAAGCCTAGTGGGCAGCTCACTAAATAGCCAATCTGTAACAATCATGGAAATGCTTTTGCTTCACAGCACATACTTGAGTTAGGGAATCATTGCAGCAAGGCATCGTACACCTACAAAGTACAAATGGATTTGAAGGAGAATTAAATCTTTGAATTCAGACCAGCCCCATTGCTATGTTTTAAAACACAAACGCTGAGGTGCAACCTTTACCTAAGGAGGTCCATAAACCACTAATTAAGGGACCTAACCGTGGGAAAGAATCACAATACATCATGCATTTCTCGCATTTTTCTCCCCAAACAACTTTACTAGCTGTGTTTGCAGACAGCATGGAACTACATGGACACTTGGCCTGACCAGAACATGGCAATTCTTCTGTTCTCATGAAGTACTGGAAGACATGCCAAATACCAGATGAGGCCAGGCAAACCAACAGGCACAAAATGTACACAGACATTGGACTCTTATTACCCTCCCAGCTCACAAACAGCATTAATCACCATTTCTGCAAACAGCATGATATAATATAATGTAAGATGCAACAGATTTGGACAGAGTAATGTATATTCGTTGTGAGAAACAAAAATTACAAATAAGAAAAATCATTTTGCCTCTCCTATGTGTGATTTCACTCACTACTGGGAAACAAGCCATGATCCATAGCCAACTCTCAAAAAGGGAAGGAAATTAGGTACAACCAGATTTAAAAGCTGAGGCTGTGTTCTACGAAGTGGTTAACATTGGCGTACTTTCAGAAGCTTTTCTAATTCAGTGGAAATGGAGACCGGACAAGTGGACCCTGTATCTGAGAAATGCCTCAGTGTAGTACATAGATCCCGCCCAGCGTGAGGAGGCCAAGAGTTCTGTCCCCTTTGTGTTTTAAATGTTCATTTTCTTTCAGTTAATTATTAAATTTCCTTGAAGATCTACAGTCCCTTCAGATTTATCTGCAAGCCTGTGAACTGGCAAATCAAATCCAGCTACATGGTAATGGGGTGGATTAGATGGTGTTTTGTAGGTTGGTTGGTGTGTTTGTTTTTTAGTGTTACAGTACTTATTGTATAGATTAGAATGCAAGAAGAATGACATGTAAATAAGTTTTTAACAAATTTTTCTAAAAATAAGGGTGAAACTAAATCTGATACCCTTTTTATTGGGAAAACACCAAACCAACTAAGAACTAATTTTATCATCACTTGTTTGTCACAACATAGGATTTGCTTCTTTTCACAGAATTTGCTGCCCAAATTCTTTTTGTCGCTATCCTCGAGAGCCATCAGGAATGACAACAATATTTCAGCCTGGAAAACCAACATGAATCACAGGCCTATAGCAGTTGCAATTCCCTGATCCTCAGTTAGGTGACATATAAGAACTATTCACTCCAGTAAACCAAAATTAAACCAATGACAACAGTTTTCACACAACTACTTTAGTTATTCAGGAGAGATAGAGAAAGTACAGATTGGTCTAAATGGCTGAAAATGCCTTGATTTTCTTTGGGGAGAGTTAACTGTACTCCCATGATTACCAATACCTTCCTGTTGGTTCTGGTCAAAAGCAAGTCCACTGAAAAAATATACCACCTTACTAGTGTAAGATTTTTCCACATGAATGCTCCTTCATGAGCAGCTACACCTTGTTTCAAGAGCCAATTAGTTTCCCTTTACTCAAGTTGTTCCTATACTAGTGAAACTACAGAAGATAGAAGTGACTTCAAAAGATCATCTTATCTAATTCCTACTGCTAGATACAATGAGGTACAGTTAGATCCTCTTTGAGACTTTTTTTGTGTGTCTGACCTGTTTCTGGAAACCTGTAATCTCAAAAGCTATTCTGCAACATCTTTAAGTAGTCTATTTCAGTGCCTAACAACGCACACCAACAAGTTACTGAGAACACGCAGAGGGCTAACTCACATAATAGCTGCAGGGTATTAGGTAGCTGTCACAGAAATCTGCATATTTAAAAGACAGCGCTTGTGTTCCTATTATCCTTCCTTTTTTCTGCCCTCCTCTAAAAGAGGATAGTATCACCTACAAAGCTTTTCACTTCCCATGAGATGTCTCTCCCACCACCCTTGTTTTTTTCCTGTGAGATGAAACAGTTGCTTCTCTAAAAATTTTATTGCAGTTTATATCATCAAAGCACTTTACTACAGCTGCATTCTTAAGACAACACTCCAAGATGTTTGTGTCCTTTAAAAAGAATAAAAAAACTGAGAAAAGAGCTAATATCCCTAAACTGCACTCAGTTCTCTACCTGGCACCTCATCAGTGCTAAGCAGAAAATAATAGTTCTGTCCCCTCTTACATGTGACATCCCTTGTTCGCACATCTCAGATTATATTTGTCCTTCAACTACAGATCTCAGTTTTTTTGTTGGCTATGCTACCTTAGCTTTTTATTCGTCTTTGAACTCTTTTGCAAAACAGCACATTGCACTTACCTTTTGGAATTTCAACCTGTCATGTTTGGACTGTTTCTCCAAACTGTCAAAACAACTGGTTTTCAACCAACCCTCTTCCCCCATGTGGGATATCTTTCAATAAAGTTTCCAGTGGAGGCACAGGAACCTGTGTAGTGAAGTTACCCTACTGATAATAGGCTTGCTTTTGTTACTTACCCATCATGACTCCTTATAAGAAACGGATGGAAGAAGAAATGGATTAAGAAGGTCTGAAGGCCACAGCTTGAAATTCTTTTACCATCATCACTCTGAAATTCTCTTGAATTTCAGCCTGCTGAAATGCAAAATTCCAGCTTGCTGTTGTTCATATATACATTCTCTGTACTCTACTAGCCAAGTGCCTAATACAAATACAAAACCGATTAGAAGACACACAGGACCTATCTGCAATGCTCTCTCAATTATCAGTGAGTCATTAACAGCTATGCTTGGAGACCTTTTCTTAACTGTTTGTGTGTTTGCTTTATAACGACTTCATCACAAGTTCCTCAGCCATTTTCTGTAAGTGATATGTGAGATAGTGTCAAGAATATCACACGCTGTCAAAAACAACTAAGTTGAGACACCTTATAGACCTACCACTCATCTTTTATCTACTAGGCAAGCTATTCTGCCAAAGAAGGAAATTAAAATTGTGTGCCACAGTTTGATTTTGAAAAAGCTTTACTGGCTGCTTATCAATTTTATTATCCCAAAGGTGCTTATAAAGCAACTGTTTAATAACTNGAAAGAAAGAAGTATGGAGTCTAGTTTTACATTTGCCCTGCCCCAGTCCTCTACATAATCCCCTCCTGTCTTCCTGAAGATTCTCTGAAGATTCAGACTAAGGGATTCCTGACAAAGAGGAAAAGGATAATGCTGAGTTTTTGGTTTAGCAACCTTCCTGTTCTTGCCTGAGCACAGCAAGCTATTAAAATCAGTGAAAGAGCCAAGTAATTTAAGAACACAGGAGCTTAAACAGTATGCTTACTTCTCTGGAGAGGACAGAGAGAAAATGGCAATAAATGGACTTTACCAAGGGTTATTCCTGGCCATCTGGATTAAAAAAAAAATCACCAATTTGCTGCCTGAGGGGATATCAGTGGGTTAATTTAAGAAAATAATAAAGATAGTAGAAAAAACACATAGCCTAAGCCACTAGCCTTTTTGCTTACCTTCAAAAGCCTGTTGAGGGCAAATAAAACAGACTGGTTAAACCCATGCGTAACAGCGCGCTCCTGAACACCTTACTAAACCCCTCTGGCCAGATTTGGTAAGCAGGGGCCCGCTCCAGTACTGGCTGCACGGCTAGGAATGTGCAGGAAGCCAGTGTCTACATCGTTCCAGTCTCAGGCTATAGCAGGAGACTATTGTGCTAATGGAAATCCCTTGCTAGCTCTCAAATGCAGTCAGCACTGCCTCTTTCCTGCCAAGTTTTCCCAAAACCTGAGCACCTAGAAAGGCCTGTAGTTAAGAAATTCTCCATAAGGCTGGGAGGCAGCTCACCCTGCCAGGGATGGGAGGGACACAAGCCATTCTGACAGCCTGCCAGGACAGAGAACAGCAAGAATAGCAAAAAGGCAATCTTTTTTTTTCTGTACCTGCCTTGAAGTAAATGGTTACTTGAAGTCAGGTTACCTAGAAATAGGCTGAACAATGGATCCAGCATGTGAAGATGATATTACTCCAATATGTATTGTTATGCATTATCCGCTTATGTCGGCCCACAAGCCATTTGTCATATTTTCTCTCCCCCTGTCCAGCTAAAGAGGGCAGTGACAGAGTGGCCCTTGTGGGCAGCTGGCACGGTCAACCTACCACACAATAAAATATCCATACTTGTTCTTTTAGTTTGGCCAGCTTTAGGCCTGTGATATTACTTGTGCAGGGCTGCCACACAATTTCAGTTTGATGTTTTCAATGCATATATGGGACTGAAGCAAGGAGAAGGTCTCACATCTTTTGTCTGCTGGCAAAATATATGTATCTTATCAGACAGTAGAGCACTAAAGCAATTAAGAGTCAGAAGATGTAAATACTATCATACTTGAGAGACCCTCAAAAACATACATGCATGGATGAGGACGGGTTCAGCAGGTTTCTTATCCCCTACTCCTTACAAATGTCCACGTTTCATTAAGTTCAGAATTTGAAATAGCTTTTTTTTCCAACAGTAACTACTTACACCTTATTATTTAAGAAAGTCTGGGCTGAAATTAACCATGCCTTTACTGTGGCGTCTTAGAGCCATTCAGAAGCACAGCTGGCAAGTGTTGTTGGTTGACACTGGCAAACATTGATTTAGGTAAGAAGGAATCCTTCCACTGGGATTTGAATCAAAACTCTACGGAACAGGATCAAGGTTATAATACATGTATTGGGCTTCAAATACACCAGACTGAATTCCTTCTGATTTACAGGATTGTGTATTAGCAGAAAAAAAACACTTTCCACAGAACACAGCAGCTGAAGCAATTAGACTGAACAATCTCTTACAAGTTCAAGAAAAGTGAGATACACACTGAGTGGATGACTCAGATGGATCCCTTGATTGGGAGCAACGTGCTTCCACTGTACTTCCTTGCTGTGTGTCCAGGTACATGCCACACTGCTTTGGCCAATTCCTTCAACTGTTCTGTACAGAACCAAAGGTAACACGGGGATGAGCTGTGATCTGAAGTATACCATGAGGAACAGCAAGCCAAATATTTAACAAAATTAGTACCCATCTTGCTAGTAATTTAAAAATATGCACCTACTATTCACATGACAACAAAACATCCTGGAAAAGAAAAAGTGCCTTGACCCACAGCCCATGCCATGTTTTCCCCTTCTTTAATATATACTCTTCATTATGTGTTTGTTTGCACAGGACTTAAATAAACACTTTGTTTAAATAAATCCTTCAGTCTAGAAGGATGGTTTATAGCTCCCAGTTTAAACAATTACAGCGGAGCATACTTGACCAATGGATTGCTTTAGCAGACCTTAACAATTTACAAACTTCCAGAGGAAACTTTATAGTAACAGAAATGCCAGTGTTTGAATTAAGCAACAGCAAACTGAAGTGTAACCATTGGCATTTAGTTTTACTTCATCACAGCGATCCCAATTAATTCAGTAGTACTTTTCCTATAGGTGTTCTAAAACTAGTACCAATTCCTTCTCTTTTGTAAATGCTAGGATCGCGTAGTTCAACACAAAAATACATTTATCTGACCTGAACAGAAATTAATGTTTTTAATATGATTTTATCAGACAAACCCTATTTTCATATGCATAAAATATATTCATTACCACAATTGACACACATTTATGCTATGTATGAAGTACAGCAAATTAATCAAAAAACTAATTAGCATGTTTCTAAGGACATGTTATTTCATTAGAAAACAAAACATTTCTGAATTACACACCTTTCCCTCCCAACCTGTCAATAAATTCAGTCTTATTCATAAGACATATTCAGTTACTTTTTAGTACTTTTTAGGATCCCAGCTTTTAGTACTGGTTGGCTGTAAAAATTCTCTAGAATAGCACCGTAATTTATCTAAAGCTAATGAAACTATACGTGTACATATGCAGTGGACGTTATAACCTTACAACAATAACCAAAAGTTAATAACTCTGCTTCAGGAAAATAACCTGTCTTCAAAAAGAAGAAAGGAATATACTTTTGATGACTTCACAATACAGCCTGGCACCATATGTTTAATTTGTGTTGGGTTTTTTTCTGTTTTTGTTTTTCTTCCCTCTTGAAGGACTAGAGCAAGCTCTATTATGCATGAATTCAGAAAGGACAAGTCAGCCAAAAGTCACAAATCTCTCAGGATAGACATGTCCATCTGTCATTTCACAGCAGGAGAACAATAGCAGCTTCAGTATAGACACAACAAGCTCACACAATCCTTACACAGCCAGACAGAAAATCTGCCTTAGCTGATAGTTAGCTGCCTTTGAAACTCCAGACAGATGTTCCTGTGGAAC
>VZTM01036362.1:1348-14803 GCA_013400555.1 Jacana jacana
ATTTTTAGACTGCCCTTTCTAATAACTTAGTTTCCCACTGAGTAAAAAGCTTTTAGTATGTTGAAAATGGAGCAGTGTTATTCTTAGCTATTTGATTCTCAAACTTCCAGTTCTGTTATGTTCAAGTGGCAGCTCCTTCATATACTCATTCAGCAAACCATTTTTATTACATTAATATAAAACATTTCTTTGTGACATGTAGTAATTTCATCAAACTATCGTTTGATTGATGTGATTAAAATATATTTGACTACATCCAAATTCCTATATATCTTAAACACGGAACAAGACATTTTGAAAATGGCAGAGAATTCAGAAGGCTCTATCACTTCACTACTTCTTTAGCTGAATAAGATCTGGTAATATTTTCCTGGATTGTACGAATGCTTGTAATACCCACATGCCATTTACTTGTTTGAGTGTGAAGACAAAATAATGCAGCTTTTTCCATGAAGTTCGAAGATAGTTAACTCTCTGACAGAAATGACTGACTAGGTGGAAATAAGACTGAATTTTAAAATTAAAACCAAAGAACGAAGATAATTTTGAATGAAGAAAAATTTGTTGGTAGAACAAGGTGAGAACTACATTGAATGTGAAAGACCAAAGAGAGCTTTCACAATGGCTAAGGGAAATTTAAATTCCAAAGTAGACAGAAGATTAGCCTGTGTAAAGCACACTTTTCATCATTTTAAGTTCATTGATTTTAAGGCCTGAAGAGACGACAGAGATCATTAGTTCAATCTCAAGTCTGTACCTCCTACATGACATATGCAAATTCCCCAGTCTGATGGGGAAAATGTATCTGTTAGAAAGCTGCCTGATCCTGATTTAGAAATGAAACAAATGATTGGAAGTTCTAAGTAGATACTCAACCAAACAAACAATGTGTGCGACATGTATGATATGAGAAATCGAAGTTTACAACACTTACCAGAAAATGTAAATTCCAGTAATTTCTGGTCATCTTTGAGGTATGCAGTTTGTATCTCAAGAGGAATTTTTGAGCAAATACAAGAAAATATGCATCCAGTATCCTAGTATAAAGTGAAAAAAGCATTCAGAATTAATGACTCTTGGGGCTATCTCACTATTACCAAAATAACTTGTGAACAAATGTGGCATCACTGTGAAATGGCAAAATAGTACCTTTTAACAGTGCTTTCCCACTAACTTTTCACACTTTCTCTATGACATTTACATTTGCATTGCTTTTATCTGAAGTGAATTATTCCTTTGAGGTAAAGAGTGAGATTAAAAACATACTATTGTACAGTACCCACAAGTTCCTTCTGGACTCGGTTCCACTTATTCTAGAATTAGATATGCATTTACAGTCTTTGTCCTACACAACTGTGTCTCCCACTCAGTAAAATGAGAAATCCCTGAAAAAACTGTTTATATTTGAAAGCTTAAAAACATCTCCTTTTTCATTGAGTGAAGATTCTTAAGGGAATTGAAAAGGATAGTGGCAACAGACAGCATTGAAAAGAACTCTAGTGTTCTGGCTGCCAGTATATTACTTTAGACCGTAATTCATAGTATATCCAGAATTCAGGTTATGAGGTCTTTGCTTAACCTCTCTCTTCTCTCAGTAACGCACAACATATTTGAAATTATTTACGGGATGATGATTCTTTTGAGATTATATCAGCCCAACGCCAGCTGTCTTTAAAGCAAATAATTAGAAATAAATGAAAGAGGGAAGATTCCACACAAAATTAGTTTGTCATTTTTCTGTAATATTTTTACTTAGTAAATGAACTGTATTGTTCTTCCCCTCCTTTTGCTTCATTACAATTACCATTCCAACCCTGTTCTAACTCAAACAGCAGAAAACCAACAAACAAGGCAGGCATGACTGTTGTCCCAAAGGAACATAAGTTTGTGAAAACAGTTTATGTTGAGATTTTACTTTTATAACTGTTGAGCTCTGACTTGCTGCACTAGTACTTTTGAGTTATTTTATTCCTGGATCAAAGTACTGCTCAACAGGAACAAATGTCCAGGGACTGTTTCTATTAAGATCAAAGATAAACATAAGCAGGGCAAACTTATCAAGTGTAATTGCAGCAGGGTCCAAAGCTTCCTCGGGTCCAGGAGGCGGATTCTGAAGATGAGGAAAGGCAGGCTCAGCACTCATGGTCCTGTCTTGCATTGGTTTTTCTAGCACCAATTGCCAGCTCTGCTGTGCCATGACATGGAAACACAAGGGAAAGCAGGAATCTCAGTGGTATTTCTCTCCTTTAATTCCAGCCTTCTAACTTCTTTACACAGAATCCCAGTATTTCCACTATATTGCTGGTATTATGTGAATTACTGAAAACAGAGTCTACATGCCAGGTACTATTTTGAATCATTCTCTTAAAAAAACCTGCAGCGGGGTTATTTTTTGCCAACAGGCCTTTCCTTTGAATTTTCATAGCATTTCTCCTTTGCTAAATTATTGCCAGTCTTCCTTGCTAGGGTTTATTTTTGACAAAGAGGAATTTCCCTTTGAGTTGAGAATGTGACATCCAGTAAGAAGCAGTTCTCATTGCATGTAGCTGCAGGCAGAGGAGAACTCATTTGGAACCTATTCAGAAATATGTGATCCAAGCAGAGAGCAGTGGTGGAAACAGTCAGAGGCTGAAGTTCTCCAGGACTCTGGGAAAAATCTCGGTCGTAGGCTACCAATAATTCTAGAAGGCAGGCATACTGTTAAACAGGAAACATGTGCACATGCTTTTTAATCAGAAATAACATGTAGGTCAATTATTTCCCAAGATTATTTTTTTTTCCTTAAATTTGAATATTTTATACTTTTCTTAAATTGGAATGTTTTATATCAGAGGAAATAAAATCAATGTTTTCACCCACATCTGTTTAATGTCAACTATTCTCTAGCATTTTTAAAGCAGTTTTCTGCTTTAAAAGTCACCACCAGTAGGCAGATAAACTGTCTAAAACAGAATCACATTTGTCAATCACCATTTCCAGAAAAGTCTTGTGTGTCACTCTTCTTATATTAATAGTTGAAAATAGAAATTTGGGTGGAAAAAGGGACTCTGTCCCTGAAGTTAAAGGAAAAAAATCTTTTCAGTAGTTGAGGCTGATATTTTATTCTTCTCACAGTGCTGAGTGTTTCAGCCAGAAGAGGAAACAAGGTACAGGGTCAACAAGAAGATCATTATACCTCTAGGCTTTCCAAGAAACAAAGAGTTCCTGTGTTTCCATTGACCTGTGCTCTCTGGGATGAAATGGCAGCATGGTGATGAGACATTCACAAGTTGTATAATTCAGTCTGGGACCCAGCAAATGAGAAAGCATAAATAGAAACAATAAAGCATTTGCTTATTTTGTTGTTTTCCACATCAAACTTACTCCATACTAATTTATGGAGCAAAGAAGCAACAGAAGTCTTATTATTAAAAATAATAATAAAAAAAACCAAACCAACATCAAGAACCTGTGATTTATTATTCTCTGTGAACACAGGTATGACATTATTTTGAAAAAAAAGTAAGATCTAAAACAATGAAATAATATAAATAACTTTCTGGAAATAGAAAGTTTTGTAAAGAAAGACCAGGGATATTTCATACCTCTACCATCCAGTTTAAAAGTAGGTAAGTGTGTGTTTGAGAGCAGGCCATGATTTATAGGAAGTGACCAGAAATCTTTCCTTAGTCCAGAGAAAGCTTTAAGGCAGCTAATGGTACCAAGTATAGATGTCTCAGATAGTCACCTCTTCTTGCAGTTCCAGCTGATCTTTAACTTGAATACATTCCAGCTTGAATTCATAGTCTGAGCAACTGAAATCAATTTAACTTGAATTCATTTGATAGCTAAGTGGGGAAGCTGGAATAGAGAAAGGTGTGTACCTTTCGCAGAAGCAATACCTGTATTTGCAGTCAGTTATTTCATGCACTGTAGTTGCCAGCGAAACACAGGGACACATGAAGAGCCTAAAGGTAACCTAAGGTTAATACATTCATAGCACGGTAATGGCTCGGCAATGACAGGAAACATAGTGTTGGTATGAAGTCAATTTTAAACCTTGCAAAATTTATTTGAAAATTCAAGCATGTTCCTGTTCTGCATGAAGAAAAAACCCAGGTGTGTTTAAAGAGTAATTAGAAATACAATGACAAGCACTCAGATAATCTGGAGTTAGGGATACTCTTGGGAAACACAGAAGACCCAGATTCAAGGCTTTGCTATTCCCTGTATTGAGCAAGAATTTACAACCTTGTCCATATTCTCTTAAATTTCATATAATCAGTCTAATTCCTAGGCTACTAGGAAGTGTTTCCTCCTGACATTTCAATCTGTAATGGTATCTTTTGGCTCAAGGAAGTTAAGATGTATGGGAAAAAATATTTTTCCTAAATTTGAATATATTCATAGCCAAGTTGAAACTTTAATGGTCCCCTCACCCATGCAAACTAGAAACATTGTAGCAGAGGTTTCAAGTCATTTAAATGGTCTGTAGCTGTAGACCCCATCTGGTGAAAAGCAAAATTAACATAGTAGAAATCAGAGCAGAATTAAGAAAGCACTTCCTTTCCTCACCCAACTGTGATGGCCGAGCCAGTTAAAAACAGGTGTCACACAGGATTGTGGCCTAGTTAGAACAGCAACAGTGGGTGATTACAGGTTGTAACTTTGCAGTATTGAACCTGTGACAGAAGAAAACTGTTAAGTAGAAAAAGTACATTTGGAGACATTAGAAGAGAATTTAAGGAAGTAGTGGAGGATAGCCAGGGACAGCATGCCATGCCAGGGTAGCCTATACTATTTAACTCTCTTTGTGGCAGGAGATGGTTATGAGTTTCCTGGTTTTCTGTCTTCAGTGTAATATGAAGTGATGGTTCTGGAGGCAAAAATCCTAAGAGCTAATGAACTCCAGAATTGGGAGAAGCCTAAAGCTGGGTAGAAGCATTTAGAGAGAGAATTTGAGTTTTCTGATAGCCTGAGAGCAGTGAGCTTTTTTGTCAGACAGAAGAGGTCATGGGTGAGAAATTTTCAGCCAGATCAGACCTGATTATAAGGGGTATGATAGAAACTGAATTCATTCTGACATACACAACATAGATTCGTCTCTAAGACACACCAACAGAGACCTTATTTGTGCTGGCTTTTTTGTCACTAAGTCTACTCTTTTAATCCTCTGTGTACAAAGGGAGTGTGGCAGCTCCTTACCACAGGTTGTAAATGAAGCATGGTAGTTATATCTTCCTAAATGTGACTTTTTGTAAATATTACTTTTGTAAACTAAAGATGTATGCATTCAATATGCATTCATATTCTGTGTTGCTATTATTTCACCAGTCTTTCTATGCAGGTGAAATTTACTTCTGTGCTTTCACTATAAAGTATAATTGTGTTCTGGGCTCAGCTCTGGCTGCATTTAAGAATGAACATGATTTGTTTGTAATCACAGATGCATCCGAGATCAGATGGTGAATCAGTCCTTGAATTTTCAGGTTTTGTCTGTTACTGATAAAAAAACGTAGGAAGAAGAAACTCCAAAATTAAGTCTAGCCCCTTCTACCACCAATAATCACACACGTTAAATGTACAATTAAGAAAACAGTAACTTTTTCTTTTAAACTCCTTCAGATTGGCATCCAGAACTATAATTGATATACAAAATGCCTTGTCTGTGCTGATTGGTGTTTAGGTTTGAATCAGTAATCAAGCATTAAATCAGTCCATTTAGCTGCATGATCCCCTTTGAAATCGGCTTCAGTATGTTCCTATTCATATTCCTTAACTTCTTAGTAGTGCTATAGGATGAAATAGTTCTGAGGATTCCTCTTCATAGAGCATGGGAGAGACAATTCTTTTTATTGGTTTAGTATCTAATACTGTCTGAAATTCCCATGTAAAAAGCCTTAATATTTAAGTTAGAAATTCAAGCATTTGCATTAGAACTGCCACATTCCTCCTGTGAACACCTCATAGTGTAGATTGGAACGGTAGTGGCTGGATTTAGACACTTTAGAGAATTTTTTTTTGGGGAAAAAAGCCTATGGAAGGAGAAAAAATTCATTTAAAGGACAAGAAAGATCTATTGGTTTTGAAGTAAAGATCATTATTAAAATCTATCAATTAGAATTATTACCGCTTGCATATATAATATGTAGTGGAATCTTCCTTTTTATGAGCATGAATGGGGGAAAACCAGGCAAGAATATTCTTCCATACACTTCAGATTTCTTTTCGAAGATATGTCCCACATAATATAAAATAAACAGATACAGCCTGAGCTGGGAACTCAACATTTGGATTTGGATCCAAAACTGATTTTCTCAAAGTATCTGTTTGAACTGAACCTTTACTTTGTGAATAATGCCCAGCAAAGGTTGAACTAAAGGAGGAGGGAGTGCAAGAAAAGGGTTTTGCCTTTTCTAGGAAGGAAGTAAGTCTGTGGAGCTCTTTCTTTATTACTTATTCAAGTCCAAAATGATTGAGGTAGTGATGTGGGGTCTCTTTTTATTATGTTATACATATGTGTAATTTGTTTTACCACTATTACTTTTAAACATGCTATATTGACTTAATTGAGCCAGCAATGTGCCCAGGTGGCCAAGAAGGCCAATGGCATCCTGGCTTGCATAAAGAATAGTGTGACCAGCAGAAGTAGGGAGGTAATTGTCCCCCTGTACTCAGCACTGGTGAGACCGCACCTTGAGTATTGTGTCCAGTTCTGGGCACCTCAGCACAAGAGAGATATCGAGGTGCTGGAGCGAGTACAGAGGAGGGCAACAAAACTGGTGAGAGGCCTGGAGAACAAGGCTTATGAGGATCGATTGAGGGAGTTGGGGTTGTTTAGTCTGAGGAAGAGGAGGCTGAGGGGAGACCTCATCACTCTCTACAACTGCTTGAAAGGGCACTGTAGAGATATTGGTGCTGGTCTCTTCTCACGGGCAATGAGCGACAGGACAAGAGGGAATGGCTGCAAGCTGCAGCAGGGTAGGGTTAGGCTGGACATTAGGAAAAAAATTTTCATGGAGAGAGTGGTCAGTCAGTGGAATCAGCTGCCCAGGGAGGTGGTGGAGTCACCCTCCCTGACTGTGTTTAAGAGCAGATTAGATGTGGTGTTGAGGGATCTAGGGTAGGGGAGAACTTGTAGAGTAGGGCTGATGGTTGGACTTGATGATCCCAGGGGTCTCTTCCAACCTAAATGATTCTATGATTCTATGATTCTATAAAAACAGCTACAAAATTGTAACCCTGAACAAGTGTAAATCTCCTTAAGTAATAAACATGTTGTAAGGAAAGAATCATGTTCTGTGATACAGTGAAGAGATAGAATCCATGGAGAATCATGAGGGACAGTGAATGGCATTTCTGAGGGCAAGACGACTATGACCTTATTAAATCAATGCATTTATTTTCATTTTTTACTTAGCCTTTCAATTAAGATTCAGCTTTTGTTGAAAACCTAATGATCTGAGGCAGCTGCTACTTTAAAAGTGTGCATGGTTCAGTTATTAACTTTAGGAAATTTTGGCAGACACATTTTTCTAGATGGACAAAATGCAGGATGGCTTTATTACTTGGGAGAAAATAGATACCAGTTTCCCTTGGCAGAATTCAAAGCTGTCTACCGCAGGGTCCAGTTTCATGGGCTGCTTACGCTGGTCTGGCCGGAGGGCAGTTACTGGAAAGAGCAATCCTGATTTTCTGGCCACTCAGCCTCCCTCCTCCTGTTTCCCACCACTAGGGTGAAAACTAACCCCTTGTGGGGATAGGGAGGAGTTCTCAATCAACAAACCCCACAGTAATTAGGGCTGAGATACTGATGAGGGTGGAAGTGATGAGACAGCTTTCAACCCCCATGGCAGGGGGGTTGGAACTTGATGATCTTAAAGGTCCCTTCCAATTCTAACCATTCTATGATTCTTTTCATTCCATTGACACAGGAACTCTCTATTTGACCAAGAGTAACTTGCACAAATACATTGTGGAAGAAGCAGTTTGTACAATATTGAAGGCCATATTATTAGTGTCCTCTGTATAGTATAAAGTTAGGCCTTTACTCAGCTGACCTTTTTCCTTTCAGTAAATTATCTAAAGGGTTCTGTGTGTGGAAATACCTGTTCCTAATGAAGGGCAGCAGGAGATATTTCTATCCTACTTTGATCATAATTTCCACAGCTGGGATCTGAATCTCCCAGCTTTCTATCTTTCTGCAGTCATTGATGCTCATGCAAACTGAGTTGAAGTCATTATGAAATCAGTGTGGCAGTGCTTTGTATGTCAAACCACTTGATGCTTCCCATCCAGCTGGTGCAGAGGTAAATGGTTACATTGCTTTAGAGGCTCAATTTCAGGAGAAAATACCAAATTTTTAGCCAATGCAACTGAGCATAAGGTATAATTTTTCTTGTGGGAGCAACACCTTTCATCCAGAATAACATATATACATACATATCAATTAGTGTTAATGCAAAAGAAAATATACTTAGATATTTTCAAAGTACTTACCATAATCAGCATTAAGATTTTTAATACACTGAACTTTATTTCAGCTTGTATTAATTCAGTATTTCCTTAGCCATATTTAATTATTCCCTATTATAGTATATGTTTTTTCTCAGCTTAAGAGCATCTCGGAACTCTCTTTAATGTGAGAGGCTCACTCCTAGTTTATGTCACTGTAACTGTAGGCAGATGTGGGTGCCATTCCATTTGACCAGTAGTTTTCTCAATGATGTCTGGCCAGAATTCAAAATCTGATGCTCTTTTGACAGAATGTTGACTGCACTGAAGAGGGTTCATTGTGTCTGGGGGACAGCAGTTAGTAAGTGAAGTTGTTTCAATAGTGCAGAGAACGTAAATTTTAACAGAAGGAAAAAAAAAATCTCCCTATTGTGGTTTAAGAGGATAACACTGAAATGATGATAATGATTTAGTTTTGGTGAGAGGGCCTTGGCATGATACTGTCTGAAAATGAAAAAAATGATTCTTGTAGTGTGACAGCAGCATACTAAAATTTCAAATAAAGTATTGCTGTGGTTTTTGATTAATACTAGACTAGTAGACAATGGATTTGTACCTATATTTATACAATGTTCTCATTGAAGTGTTTAACTGCCCGAGCAAAATATCAGTATCCAGAAATCCGAAGTAAGCTCTAGAAAGTAAATGCTTATTTGCCTTCTCAATGCAGTCAGAAATCTTTTGCCTTCCCTTAATATTTGCTGATTATGCAAAGATTTTTCTGTAATCTGCTTATGATGTTTTGGGGTATGCAGATTCTCCATATGGAATCCCAATACTGTGATGGCATATATATTACATTAGTAGATAACAAATGTCGTAAGTTACAGAGAGAGGTTTTGCTGTTGAAACCTACTTTTTCAGTGTAATTTCCGAAAGAAATATAAACCACTCTCACTTCTACAGTACTTTTAGATACTACCAAAGCCAGGGTTTGCAGAATGTATGCGCTATGTAACAAAATATTTTGCTGTGTCCTAGCTTCTTTAACTTGCTTTATAGCCCTGTTTCCCTCTCCCAAAGTTTAAGCCCAGCTACCGTTTTCAATTTAGCTCCATGTGCACTGTAGCAATGCCAACTCTTGTTTTGTATTTCATAAAAGTAGATAAGGGAATGCCATACTGTTCCTTTGGCAACAATTAAGAGAAAATGAAAAAACAGTGTTTTCATCCAGTGAAGCTGCCTACACCACAAGTGACAGCTCGGTTGCGATGTAGGGCTCTAGCTTATAAACAAGTAGGCAGGTAAGACATTGCACATATCTGAGTTCTCCCTTTGAACTAAATCACATTATTCACTTGTGTAAAATTGCTCAACTGCCTAAATACCTGCAGGATCAGGACCTTAGATGGCAAATGTAAACGCCAAAGTAATTTCCCTCTCGCTGTGCTGTGTAGCCCTACTCTCCCATTCAGTGCAATTGAAATAGTGGATGGGCCGTTTTCAATTCCTATGTTCTGTTATCAAAGGTTATAGTGGGAGTATAGGGGTACATAAACACACTTTTTAATTATAAAATGTAGTAGTTGAAAACATTTCTATAGCTAGTAAAATCATAGTGTTAAAAATAATATTGAAAATTGCCATCCAAAGATGAAGGGGAGACTCTGGGGATGGGAGAAGTCCTGGTCATTACATTCCTGCACGATTCCGAAAGACAGGAGTTTTAAAGAGGCAGCATCATATCTCGTGTTATATTTAAGTTCATTGGCAAAAATGTTTTCGAACACAAAGACTTCTGTTAAATTGATAACAGAAAAGGAAATAGACTTGCAAGCCAAATGAAATCCATAGCTTTGTTAGCATCTCTGTGATAATTTCATGTTATCAGCTGGATTTTCAGTTGTTAGGAGCCGATTGATAGTGCATGTTAAGTCCTTGTTATGTTTCTGAGTGCATCTTTTGACATTCTAAATATGATTTTGATAAGATTTGCTAGGGAATTGAATTCTGTATCTTTGCAACATTCACAGCAGTAGCTTAGAAATAGAAATGACCATGCTTTAGTTTTTAATGTTTTTGCTGTAATTTTTTTTTCACCTAGGAACCTAAAGGCTGCTCAGATAGATCTTCTAGCACATAGCTAGTATGGGATCTGCTGTGATTAGTCTAAAGCAAGGTCTTCATTGCAATGAAGATATCATCTTAGAAATGACATAAAGTTTATCACTGTAATTTCATCTTCCGTTTTCTTTGTGTACCAATCAGTAACTAACCTTATATTGGCCTTGAAAAATAAGATATCAAAAAAAGAGAACATCTGCTTATGACCATGTGTTCTATAATCCATTCAGGTTTAGTTCTTTCTGAAGTTGCATGCATATATATCTTTGATTGCTATTTAGAGGCGCTTTGAGTGAAATATTAAAAAAAAAGGATATTATTTCATATTCTTATGAATACAGGCTTTTTAGAAGGAATGCTGGGTGTGTTAATTCATTTCAGTCAGTTCTGCACTCTGCCTAAAATGACTTTTAATGGATACATAAATTTCCTAAGTACACAAATCATCTTTTAACACTGTGGTGTACAAAAGCCTGTCTTTCTACATGTAAGTTATTAAAGCTCATGAAGTAATCCTTCAATAAGCTCAGATTCAGAAAGATCACAGGGCTGAAACACTGTACAGAACAGCAAGGGCGGCTGTTACTCTTCAGCGTTAAATCTACGGATGCATCCTCACTGTGCGTCTCTGTTACATAGATGAGAAATGGTGCTGAAATATGACCTTCAGCAAAACCTAATGATGTGTCTGAAGGGTAGGAAGGAGCCTATGTCCATCCTGACATGGACCCGAATTTGTATCTGACCATGTGGGTGCCAGAACAGATGCCATGTATCCAGTCTGTTATCATGGCACCCTCCTAGAGGTGACAAGCCACCTTTGTGGCTCTCTCTGAAAGAGTCCAGACTTCAGCTGCCACAACAACAGATGGGACTGCAGAAAAAGGGTCTCAATTGTGCTTTGAACAGTGTGGACACCAGTTAAAAACCTTCTGTTGGCAGAAATAAGGAGGTGCCATTCTGGATCAGGGAGCTGCTCACAGGGTTGCAAAGATGCAGTATGGGTTTCCAGGTACACTGGGAGCTGAGTGCATGGAGTGCTGCTCAAGGATATTGTCATGTAAGAGGGATGCGTAAACAGAAGTGGAACTAAAATTTGAAGAGGTTAAAATCTTATAAACTGTCTGGTTTCAAAAAGTGCAATAACCATGGTAAGAGCTATGCTCCACACAACATAGTGCCTTCAGTGGTGAATACCACCTCTCAGAAGTTCTGTGCATGCTATTAGCATGTCTGATTAACTCTTGCATATCATAAGCACCTTCTTGTACCACTTCTGTTTTATAGGTGAAAAACTCAAGTGATTTATCTCAAATTTCATGTAATAGCATGGAAAAAGGGTTATATGGAGAGGTAGTCTTTACAGACCTTTACAGAGCTCAGAGATTCTTTTCTGTCCGTCTCTCCTTGGGCCTGTTCCTTCTCAAAATGATTCACTTTGAGCAAGGGGTAGAGAAAGAGGGCAGAGGACACTCTACTTTCAAAGACAGACCATACTAAATCTGTAAATCAAAATAAAAAGCTGCAAAAGCTTTCCTAGTTTCTTTACGTTTTTTTTTTTTTTTTTTTAAATGCATCCAGCATGATTAATTATCTTTTCAATTGTTTTTGAACCCTGAAAGTCAGTGTGAACAGTTAGAATGGCATTTGTGCCTCTACAGGCACTGAAGCACTTCTGAAATACAAATCATCAGTGAACTTAAATTATTTCATAGGATTTATGAAAAAAAAGGCAAAGGCTGATTAAATGTTGAGTCTTGGGTGGTATTTAATTGGTAAGCATTGGATTAGGAAATAGACTTACAATAGTTTGTACAGTGCAAATGAGATACAGACTGTAAACAAATGCTAATAAAATCAATGTGCACTCGATAGATGGGCAACAGCAGCCTTTTTAGAGGAAAAGATTTCACTGGTACAAAACTAAAAACTAAAAATGAATCTTCCTTTATAAGAAATATGATTTCCTTCCTACCCCTTTGCAGTGTTCTTATGTAAAACTTCTATTACGCTTGTGCTAAATATAAAAGGGGTCACATTAGCCTCCTCAAAACTGAGGTGAGGAAAGGTGTTTACTGCAGTGAAAGCTGCTGGGACAACACTGTGCCCTCAGGTCACGGTTCAAAATTTCTGTACCATTGGTGGCAGATGTGATTTAAGAGTTCACAGCCTGCTCCATGCTGCTGTAACTGTTCAATTTGCCCCCAGAAGTCTTCATTTAAATCTTTATGTAACTCTTCACACAAATTAATCTAGGAGAAGGAAAGAAAGAAAAAAAAAGACTGAAAGAAGCACGTAAAAAAGTCCTACACAGAAAACTAATTTCTCTGAAATGGGTTAATTTTAACCCAGATGAGGGTTTGGTTCGGTTTGTTTTTTTAACCACTCCAGTGGTAAGTTCTAGCAGGGTTTGTGGTAGTGAGAGAAACAGCACAGAGGAGATGATTCTTGGCACAACACAGTTATGTGGAGACACAGTCTCAGGTACATCTGAAGAGCAAGTGAGCATACATGGTAGTGTCACCCTGATACACATGACAACCTGTTATTCCGGATTGTCAGAGTTTCGGTTTGTGGCCAGAAGGCAATGAGTCCTTGGAGTTTCTCAAATCACATAGCTGTGTGGGTCCTTTATCTGAAATCACAGCCTAATTAGTTCCAGGAAAGACTTATACTCTGTGCCTATTAAGCAAAATTTCAGCCTTGTGGAAGTTGACAGGAATGCCAGCCAGCCTTGCTGTTAATGGAGTTGAATTTTCATCCATTACACTGGAAACATAGTGGAGAGTGAGTTAGAAACAGCACTGCAGGTAACAGTGGTGATGCACACTGTCCAGGTGAGCGTAGGAGAAGCTGCATGGAATTTTTGAGTAGTGAAGAGAGTAGACCTTGTGAGAC
>VZTM01036402.1:0-10803 GCA_013400555.1 Jacana jacana
AGAATGAGAGGATTATGTAAATCTTGCCTCTTGAGATTCCTCCCAGAAAGTTTTTGGGGAGCAATGTTTAATGCAATCTGCAGCATAGTCTATCAGCAGGCTTCTGGGCAAAAGGAGGTCGTGATTGCACCAGCCTACCACTATCTATTTCTACAATAATTTTCTTAGCTCTCACCATACTTCTGCAGGACACAATTCTCTAAAATTTGTCAGGGCCCATCAGTGGTCCTAAAGGGAGGTGAGGAAAGAAGCAGAGAGTGTTTTCACACTGTCTCACACACACATGCTCACTCCTTCCCTCTCTCTTCCTTAGACATTGTATTCCCATACTGGGAATTACAGTGAAGTGTCTATTACAACCTTCCTTAAAATTTCCAGGAAGGTGCTCTGTATTTGGGCAGAATTACATGGAACTCATCACAGGTCCCAATATGATTTATGATATTTATTTTGTATTCATCTGGACAAAAAAAAAATTAAACCTCCTAAAACCAACCATTAACCATTCCCTCTTTAGAATGATCACTACTTCATCTCAGCATGCCAGGTTATTACTATATATTTTTACAATAATCAAAACTCCAACTAGAGGAAAGAAAGATGCCAAGAATTCCCACTACAGAGCACACAGTAAACACTTCCTAGAAAATATCTGGCTTTCATCCTGCTCCCTTGTTATCACAAAGAGCTCCCTTGCTCTTATGACAAAGCCTGTCATGAGAATAGGTAATTGCAAAACAAATTTATTTACATAACGCCAAGAGGGATCAAAATGAGGGTGGTAAACTTTAAATTGTTGCTACTAATTGCTAAAGCTCCTGTTCTTCAAACATTTTAACTGCCAAAACTCAAGTTTCTCATTAACTGTATGCAGGTAATTACAGAATTTTTCGGAGGGCAAAGACATGAGAAAGCAAAGAAGCAGAAAACCAGAGTGGTTCAGCAATCTCCCTGTAGCTATCTTGTCAAATAAATTTAGAAAAAGGAAAATTCACAATGTGAAATAAAATTCTGACCCTCAGATCTGTTGGAAAACAATTAAAAGTTAGCACCCTCCCTCTGGGAGATTATTGTATGTCTTCAGTCAAATTCACGTGCATATTCTTCCTCTCCACTATTTACCTGGCACAAGTAATTACTTCACAAATACATATTTGCATATAATTAAGCAATTATGTACATCATTTAGTCACTCTAGTTCAAGTTACCAAATAATTCAAAAATTAATTGTCTTGTAATTTGCTGGGTTTAAATCTTTAGTACCCTGAATGCCCTAGATGCTGTGACTTATTTGAGCAGAAGGCAATATTAATGTTAAAAATACTGAAAAAACCTAGCAATCAAAGTAAATCTCTCATGAAAGCAAGTCCACCTGGCTAGTAAATTTTACATATCATTCCAATATGTAAGATTAATACACCTAATGAAATCTGTCAATAAAGCTTATTTCATGAATAAAAATTCCTTTAAGACACGTGCAAAGAAATTTACTGAGAGGAGATGTGCTCTTTTTAAAGACCATATTCACAGTCACTTGGCAGATGCAGTACTGAATTCCAATACACAGCAGCCTGAGTTCAGCATCCGAGCACCAGTTCAGAGGCTAGAAAAACCTCTCCATCCAAAGCATCCTCTTGGGTGGCCATGAAAGCCTGAGGCATATCACAAGAATAAACTCAAACATTTGATCATATTTAACTTGGAATTGGCATCAGGTACAAAGTCTTGAGAAATAGGGTATATAAACATTCTTTAGGAACTATGAAATCATCTATGCTCTATTCTTATCTTTTCTACCTCAAGAGAGGGTGTCTGTCTAAAGCAATGAGCTTTAATACAATTAGGTGATGACTTGATGCATCTGAATATTTCTGTCTATCATTGTTTCCTTGGGAACAATGGTCCCTGCACTCAGCATTCAGTAGCATGCATTATCACACACCACGTTGCACCCATGTTTAATTTCATGTACGTGACCAAGTGTTGAATTTGCCCTCAGTAATTAACTTACCTGCTTCAGCCTTTCATTTGCGCTCCCAAATACATTTAAAGGTTTATTGACTGTTTCCTTTCTTTGCACTGCACATGGTAAAATTAATCTGTACATTGTCACAGCTGTATTCCAGTTAATCATTATTACATTATCCCATCATTTTTGCATTTGATTGTGGTGGCACCCAGGTGGCACCAGTACAAGTCAATCAGTCAGGTTTTTTTACAGTCAAGACTTTTTTACAAAGACTGCTTTGTTTCTTCACAAGAAAACCAATGAAGTATTCTTGGAAAATCTTGATGTGCATTTTAAAAAATGATGTTTTGTTGGGAGAACCAGAGATTGGCTATTCTCAATGTCAGTTAATAGAACCTATGAAAGAGACTTAATAATATTTCCACCTCAAAGTTTTTCACATGCATGAAAACATAATCACCAAACCTGTGTTTACTTATGAAGAAGAATTAAGACCATAGTAAAGCACTGACATGAAAAGCTTAAGAGTTTGGTGACTTGCTACATCTAGAGAGAATCTAGTGCTGTTTATATACTACTGACAGGAAAAGCACAACACAGATCTCTTTGCGCACTGTTTTCTGCACACCGAAAGTGCACGATACCTATGTTGAAATTTTACTACTTAATAGGAATTGACAGGGCATCACAAGGACTAGATACCTTAATAACAAATAAATTTTGTTGTGAGCATAAACAGGATAATACATTTCATGAGACCGCAGACCTGAAGCCTAGCTTTTGGTTTTACTCTCACTAATAGGAAACCATGTAATTTGATGGGAGTGGTGGTATTAGCTTGACCTGGAATAAGAAGACATTAGCTCATCCTGGACATATGGTCCTATGCTTAACAAAGCTGGAAGTTAATGTATAATGGCAGATCCAGCCTTTGCTCTTTTCTTCTACCTCAGTCACTTCAAAACATCACAAACCTGGTTTATGCACCCACAGTATTCTTAAATCACACCCCATAGTAGATTTGGACTTGAAATGATTGTATATTTTGTTTTGAATCTGCAAATTTGGAAGCTTTAAATCAGTCTTAGAAATTAGCGATTCAGTGTGTTGCAAGGTTAGAGCTGGTGAACCGGTTTCAAGTAATTTATCAGCCTTTTAGTGATACACCCATGGTTTTATTAGTATGAATCCCCACGGTGTTGACACACTATCTGGTGATCCATTCTCATGGCAACGTTATCTAGAGACTCAAGAGGAGGAAAAGGGATTTGGAATGATGTGCACATCAGAAACAGCAAAATGTTTTTTAACTCAGTAGTAAAACACAAGCCACATTTCTCTATTTATTTAGGTTTCTGATTTCCCCTTAAACTTAAAAAAAAAAAAAAAAAAAAAAAAACCCAAAACAAACAGAAAAGAAGTTTACTAATTTAAAGTTGGTCTCTGTTGCCCATCATGTATGTTCACAAATACTGCATCAATTTCATTGGTGTGAAACTAAGCTCAAGGCAATTAGAGCTGACTTGGTTTAAATTCAAAGTACAAGAACAAATGCCTTGACCCCTGTTTGTGTTTAGCAAAGACAAGATTTTCTTTGGAAATACAGTGCAGAAATTAAAACTTCTTGGATGTCTCTATTGCAGCATTGTCAAAACAGATAAAGATACTAGAATTACAGCTACCAAATATATGCTGTAGAAGAGCTTCTGCAGAAAACACAGAGTGTTCAAGTAACTTATACTGAAAAAACTCATTAGTGCTGAAAAAAATCATTAGTTGGCATCCTAGTTCCTCAAAGGGACACATGGGGATTTGTGGAGCAATGTGTCACAACTGGTCATCCATGGCTTCAAGGCAAATCTGCCAGGTTGAGTGCCCCACAGGCAGGGAGTTGAGATCCTTGGAGCAATGTACACCATGTGAGCTCCTGCCTTACTCAACAGTGTCCTGGGGACAGGACCTGCATCACTCCCATCCCTCTTGAGCTTCTTGAAGTGAGCAAGATCACAACAGCTGGGAAGCACATTTGATCCAGGAGACAGAATATTTTGGCACTGTCAAAGCAATTCAAATTGGAACAAAATTAAACAGTAAAAAAATCTTTATATTTGCAGAAATTTCAGAGCTAAGAAAAACTGCAACAAATCTTCAATGTAGGAATCTGGGAACATTGGGGTGAAGTGACCAAGCAGCAGCCGGGCCATGCGCAGATCAGCATGACACCTTTCCTCCCCAGAAAGCAACTGGAGAACAGGCAAGTCATCTCAGCAGCTACTCATGGAAACGCACACACAAGACCGTTGCAGCCATCCTAGACTACACATCCGCTAGTTTACCTTCCTCACCTACACAGGTCATTCTAACATGCTTTTCTAAAAGTAAATGAGAACAACATTCTCCCCCTTCACCTTTTCCAAATTAAATCCAAGGTAAGAGAGAAAGAAACCCATTCTACTTCTAGTTCAGCACTGCCTGGCTCTTCTTACCACAGGATAGTAGAATAAATGTAACCACCAAAAGGCACACAGATCAGAGCATGGTTCCTGGTCTAAGCCTACATTACTGTCTAAG
Source organism: Jacana jacana (assembly GCA_013400555.1). NCBI lineage: Eukaryota > Metazoa > Chordata > Aves > Charadriiformes > Jacanidae > Jacana > Jacana jacana. Next base: position 4,541 of record VZTM01036402.1, read on the forward strand.
GAAATCATAGCTGTAATGATGGCTGAATGTTCAGTCAGACGCTGCAGCTGTAATAAAGGGACTGCTAACAAATGATAGTATTTCCCTTTGTTTCACATTGCTTATTTCAATAAAGATAAGTATTTTAGACTATGAGAGAGGGAATTTGGGCTGTTTGGTTGGAAACCAAGTTAAAAGGCTTTCCTCACTATAAGCCCAAGCTTGCTGCAATTAGTTACGACAACTGTAATGCAAAGGATCCTAGGAGGAGAGGGGTAGGGGAAGAGGATGTTTAACTGTTCCTTAATAAACCATTCCATAGTGCTCCTGTAACAAATCAAAACTGTTCTCAAAGTAGGAGGAAGCTTTTGGTTTAAATAATGAAAAATTGAGCTTCAAGAATCAAGGTCCTAGGAAACTGCAGTCTCAAAACTCAGTCATGGTATCTCTGATCTTTTCAAAAGCCCTAAGGATATTTATTCTATGCTGCTCAAGGATTCCTCAGATAGTTTGGCAGACACAGCAAAGGAACCTGGTTTTGCTTTCCAAAGCCGTATAATAAAGTGCTAATAAGAATTCCCCAAGTGTGACATCAAGATGCCAGTGTTTCTCTGAGAAACCTTTTATCTTTGTAGGCAAAAAGATGGGTTTTTTTTCCTGTATAGTAGACTATGGGATTTTATAGTAGAATGGGATTTTCACAAGAATTCACTTTAGCCTGACTCAGGAGAGGAAAGTAAAATTTCTAGCGATTTCAGAGGGAAGAGGCCAGCACCTACTTATTGAAAATGCTTCTTGTAGCCTGTATATTGTGTGAAAACACAGGGATGGAGGAATTCATTTACACATAGCAAAATCTCCTGAGGCATGAGACTTCTTGAGCTACCAAGCATTATCCACTACAGAGGGGCAAGAACTTGTGGGTAAAGTAAAAAGCTATCAGGTGTCACAAATGTATCACTGTTAAGGTGATATCTTAAGAGTACTTACAGAAGAAAATAGGATTTTGTTATATGTTTCAGACATATTTCACATGCAAAAAACCAAGACCATGTAATGAAAGTACTTCCATATTCAGAATGTCTGAGAGGCACATGGCATTCACTTTCAATCTAGTTAAATCAGAAGGCGTTGCAGTTTTGATGAATTTATTAAGTCTAAATAAAAGTGTTTGTTAATAAAGACTGAACAATTGTTTTCTGAGGCAAAACGACGATGCATTACATTGTGGAAATGGAAAATTTGTGCTAAGCACTAAAGACAGAGTGAAAAAGATGGAGACTCTTTCACTTCTGTTTTCTAAAACTGCTAGCGCTTAATATTAATTCTCTTTCAGAGAAATAATTACTGCAGATATTGGAGTGAAATCTGCATTAGATTGCCGCTTCTAAATTTTGTTTATAGATAAAATTTTACCTCCTACCGTTATATGGTAAACTAATGTAAATATGCTGCAGCAGGGAAACTAAGTAAAAATTATAACCTGGACAATTTCTATTCCTAATTACATAATGATCATTAAAGAAAGTCCTAGTGTGTTCCAGCCATAGGTTGCTTCAAGAATACACCTAAAGATGTCAGTGATCCTCGCAACATGGCAAGGTGAAGATGAAAAGAATGGCCGAGTCTGGGATTACATTTCTAAGGAGGATATACAGATGAACATTTCAAACTTTCTTTAGTGAAATAAGAAAAAGGAAAAAACACAACCTTCCTACTTCTAAATTATTGCTGGAAGAATAGTTCATAACAAATCGTTCATTCAATTAAATTCACTTTTACCTGTTCACAAATTGCCAGCAAAACACTTAGAATTTTCTCAAAGGTTCTACTTCAATTAATTCACTGTATAATTTCAGTGAATAATTTTACAGCTGCAGATTGTGACAAGTGTTCAGTATTCATAACTTGAAAAGTGTTGATTAGCTCTGACTGATCTGGGGATGATTGATTCTTTGACAGTGATGTCTGAACAGGAGTCAGTCTCGCCCATAGCCCACTACAGTTATTCCTGCTGTGCTAACCTGGCATTTGCAAATTACCCAAAGACTGAGCCATTTACTTGCCAGTAGTTCTAACCCAGCTTTACAAAGAGCACAAAACCTCTTTTGTTTAAACTAGACTGCAGGAGCCTAGCTTTGTTTTGATGTTGCAGATAGATAAGTACATGTCTGACTTACATCTCAATGTCCATTTTTTCTGGATGGAGTTAAGTTTGAAAGTGTAAAAGCTAAGTCTAGCAAGGCTGGTTGAACTCAGAGTAGCTGATTGCAGTAACTAATCCCTCTCACAGCCCAGGCAGATTCTGGAACTGAATAAAGTTTCTTGTTTGCGTCTACTGACAGTTACCAGAAACAAGACCATTAAAAACAATAAAGCCAATCAGCCGTTTGTGTGGAAACCTCATGATCATGCCTCACCAAAAAAAAATGAACATGAAGCAAGTATTTCAAAGCAAAAGCCTGCAGCTACGTAGTACTAAGTACTAAATTGCACAACTTATGTTTAACTGCTTGCACGTATAGCACTGGGTAACTAATACCAGTCAGGAATTTCAGAAATGATGCATTTTTTATACAGTACCATCAAATGATGCTCTTTTTCATTTTCTAAGCAGCAATCACATCTTGGGTTATCTTCATGAGTTGAAAAGTAGAGGATTCCACAAAACAGACTTCAGGGCAACCTCCTTCCATGAAGAGCCACAGCACCACCTTCTCCACCCACCCAATTACCCCAAGCTGTGTTGTTGCTGAGCTCCTCAGCCACCTACACTTCTCAGTTACCTTCTCTGAGAGTTCATATTAATTATGTTAGGTGTCTTCTCTTTGTCATATTACATGCCAACTACAGCTTTTAACAGCTGACTTTTTGTCAGTCATCTTTGTTTTTTTAAGATTAATTTTTAGTTTCACTATCCTCCACGTTATGCTGTTCTTTGTTACTTTTCCTGACAATCCATTTTCCTGCATATCTCTCATCTGACAGCCTCAATGCTAACCAGCTTTAACTCTTACCGGTTCTCCCCTTACTTCTGCAGTGGGCTCTGCTGATCTCCTGTGCTGCAGTTTTCAGCCCCTTGTTCTCCTTGCACACACCACCTAACCTCAAACAGGCCTTCCCCTGCTGGCCGTCAAACACATAAACAACCATCCTCTCCTCCTCTGGGAAATTTGCTCAGCTCCAGACAAACTATTTGTATTGCATGGCTTTTATATAAACTCGTTTCCTCTTATTTCATATCTCCACATAAAAGATTTCATTGATCTTCAGGTCCAAGGGCACCATAAAAATCATCTATCTATATCTTACTCAGTTTTCTCATGGTTTCAGCTTAAAATTTTCCCACATATTTGCACACAGATTGTTTCTAGACAAACTACAGTATCAAGAAGATCAAAGATCAGAAGCTACTTAGGCAAATACTTGAGTTTAACTGGCAAAAATTCCTGCCTTGCCACAAGCCCGGTGAGCAGCTTGACCCTGAAAGTGTGAGCATGACACATCCTCCAGGCCTGAAGAAGACTGTCACTTAGCACATCCCTACAGCATGTTAAATGTCTGGGTGGGCACTCACAGATGCTTCAGAAGAAACTTTAAATAGACAAGAATAGAAGTCAGTTGCTGTGCCTGTGTGACTGAGAGAGGAATCTCCTCGGTTGGCCATTAAGAGGACAGGTGTAGCTTATGCTTGGTGTGTTTGAAGCCCACTGAAGGTGATGCAAGCAGTCTCGCAGGTTGTGGTTCCCTGAATAACCATCTTTGCACACAGCTGTCCTTCCATTTTCCACAAAGAGATAAAATGTCCTTGCAGATAGTCTCCTTGGGGTTGATATGCAATAAAATGTCACAGTGATGCAAGAAATACCACTTTTGTATATGACACTAAAAGACACACCATGGTGTTGTGAGTCAAGGCTGGCAAGTATAACTGTCTGAAGCAAAAGGTATCTGAATGTTATTTTCAAGACACTGGCAGACTTCAAGAATTATCAGGCAAAATATGACACTTAAGCAAGACAGCACACTCTTACAGGTCTTTGACTCCTCTAGAGTCAGACAATGTGGCTCACTTGGAGTAACGCCTTACTCCATTGAAATTAGTAGATTGCCTGCCAGCCAAAGCTATCATCAGGGTTGGCAATGGCATGTCATCCATCACATAACATTCTGGCCCAAGCAACGTGCTACACAAGTCCTCCAGGAGATGGACTATCTATGGAGTTGCACAGGAGCAAGCACAATCATGGCAAATATTCAAATGACTTTGGACCTTGTTTTAAGACCTTTAAAGAAACCAGCCAATGAACCACCCAAACAAACAGAAAAACCCACACCACAATTTTCAAGGACTTTCTACTTAATGTTTCTTTAATATTAGATGCCCTACAAAGTCTCTGACTGGATACTCTGACACATTCAGTTTAGCCTGAGAGACAAAAGAAAAAAAAACAAATAGCATGCATATGTGCATTTCTTTTCCTTTTCCACTAAATCCTCAAATCCTCTGACTAATCTACAAAGGATGGGGGAGGATTTTATGTATACAGCTCCCATTAAAACTGTGGAGTTTGAGTAATTAAATCAAAAAAACTTTTTAAAGTCTTAGGTTAAGAAGTTGAAGCTGAAATTTGCAGCCTCTCTGGTTATTCGGTAGAAAATTGGTCTGTCTTCAAAATTATTTTTAAGAGTCATTTTGACTGTAGCTTACACTGAGAACCAATGGCTTTCATTAAATCTATGTGTCAATTTGTAGACTTAATAAGGATGAACAAAATTAGGGATAAGGCTCAACTGACTGTTAGGAAAAGATCTCTGACTTAGAGTTTAGGGCATGTCACAGACAGATATCTAGGAAGATCACAGTTAAACTAACCCACCATTGAAGAAATGCTTCTATGTTATCACCCAGGCTACATTAAAGAAAGTATTTCATCACATCCACAGACTATTCACAAAGAAAACCCTATCAAAAAGGCATTTATATATAACATCTTCATTTCATTCCAAGAGTCTAAATGCCGAATGCCATAACGAATTTAAAACTACAGCAAAATAGATTATTCATTTTGTAACAAAGACAATATAAAATACATTGGCTTTGCCACAGAATATTTTATTAAAAGCTGTTTTATAATTAGTTTTACAGCGAACTAAAAAGACCTAAATGTAATTGCTTTAACACAATTAGTCCATCTTATATTTCAATAATTCAAAGTCTCGTCAACCCATAATAAGATCAAAATAGATTTTTCTCTTCATTCGCTTTTCAGTAGTCCAGTATGCTTCTCCTGATGAAATTTCCTGCTTTCTTTTCCTTTCTACTTGCTTTTGTAGGAGCTCAGGGCTCCCATCTCTTATTGTACCAAAGCCTGAAGTTACTATTCAGTTTTAAGGGTCTGAAAAAATACACATAAGTCTGTGTTGCCCACGTTACACATAGTTATTCAAATGTATTTGGTGGTATTTGAACTTACAAAAGTGAGGGTTGCTGGCTATTTAAAATAATTTTTAGGTTGCTACATCGCCGTTACCATATAGAAGCATTTCTGCTACATATGGTTCTTGTCTGAGTAGAGTGGTTTTCAGAGGCAATACATAGCCACGGTTTTATCCTTCCAGTCAATGAAATCTGAGCTGAAAATAGCATTCTTTCCTAGTTCAACACATTACCTCTTTCCTTTACCCTTGAATAAAGGAATTTGCAATAAAACATTATCTTGTTTTGAGTTACTGTCAATAGTAAAGACCCTAAATGCCAAATACTAGACAGACATTTGGGAGTGAAAAAGCAGTATGAAATAAACCACATAAAGACTCAAGAGGCTTCAAATATGCTCAGTAACTAGAAAGTGAAAGAAAACCTGTGTTTATAGCCAAGCTGATACAAAACAGAAACCAGAAAAATCCCAGATCTAGAGGAGGGGCATAACAAAACCAGACAGTTGTATAAATATTTAGATCCATAAGGAACACTGTGAGAATCAGCTGTGATAAAATAGTCCACAGCACAGAGACTAAATTCTGCTTATTTTGTCAGAAAAATAAAGGCTGTGTAGCATTTTCATATTGTAAATCATGCTCTAGCAGAAACTGACAGGACTACCCTGAGATGAAGGATTATTTTTTTTTCATCTCCAGGGTAAACTGCCTCATTTTCCCTGAGGATTCAATCTGGGGTAGAATAATCTCATTTGTGGCGGTACCAGAGTGGGCTGTACTACATTTTTGGCTTCTGCTGGTTTTGGCAGGGCCTGGCTGACTGCTTTTTCCCCTGATCCTGC
>VZTM01036414.1:0-21911 GCA_013400555.1 Jacana jacana
AGTTCCAGCTTTAGAATTTTTTTTCACTTGTAAAACACAGCTTTGAAAGCCTTTCAGAGCAAGGAAACTTGGACATATTTAGCAGTGAAAAACTTTGTATCCCTAAAAAACAAACATCAGAATATGATGCCTCATCTGTGGAATTTATTTTTCTGCATTAAAGCAATTCACAAACAAGTAAGAAAACATGAAACATGGAGACACTCTGCTTTCTTCACATTTGGCAGTGTTGTAACTGTTACAAGCCTGCAAATGTTCACTGCTCAACTGGAACTTTGAAATACTAGAGATAGGTTAGAAGTCCACAGGAATAATTAAAATTTTTGGGAGCTTTCTTGTTGCAAATACCTCAGGAATCTCAATCTTCTTAATTTATCAGATAAAAAGTTGAACAGATTCTGAGTATCTCTATAATCTCAAATCTAGTAGGCAGTATCATATAAGAAGATAATGGAAGCAAAACCTAGACCAAATCAGACTACACATAAAGGCAAATTTTTAGGAGTGAGAATCATTGGAACATCTTGTCAAATTGCTAGATCATCAGTGAAAATTCTAAAATCAAGATTATTTGAGTTTTATTTTGTCCCACAGACTGATACTACAGTTTGGTTGCAAAAGTTTTATGACACAAAGTATTATAAATCAGTTTAGAATAATGGAATTTATAATCTATGTATCTACGTCCATTTGCATGACAGCAAGAAGTTAGGAGCAAGTATGAAATACAAGCTTATATTTCAGCAGCAAATGGTGGCAGAACTTCAAAGTACTTGAGGATCAAAGATTTTTTAATGCAAAGAATAAGATACAAACATCTGTAGAGATTTTTCTGATTATGTCCATTCTTGTCTCTTGCACTGCCTGTGACAAAGTTACTTTTCAGGCTTTAAGAAAAGACAACTAGCAGACTTGTAAATAGTCATTCTTCGTATTTTTAACACTGCACCAATATCAAAGAAAAAGGGACGGCAAAAGAATCTGATGAAAAGTGGTGTTTGTCTTAATTTACCAACAGCAGCAAACATCTTGTTGAGTTATGGTATGTGCATTTTTAATGCTGTTGGTTTTGTAACAATTGCATCATTACTATTCATGCGCAAGGTACAAAAATATTAGAATAGAAAATAATTTCCTGAGTAGTCTTTAAAGCTATTTTGGTAGAATTTAAACCATTTCCTTTGTCTTTTCCCCCTAATCCCAAAATAGAAATGTAACAACTCATTCACGTGAAACACTGATGTCTGCATTTCAAAGCATTTTCAAGGCCAAGAACAACAATGATTCTAGTAAAAAAATGAAGATTTCAGAAAGACTGGCAAAATACCTATGGGGAATAAGAAGTGGACCCTCCACATAGGTTTTCATAACAAACATTTACAAAAAAATTGTTCAGCTTCAAGCCAAGGTCTGTTAATTGTTTTTCCTTGGTATCCTGAGATCACAATTTTTAACTCTCTTTCCAAGATCTGGAGACCAAACGTTTATCAGCTGCCCAATTTGTTGTGAAAATGTTAGCTCTCAAGTGAAATTTTAATGTTTTAAAATGTCTCTTTCATATTAGACTTGTTTTGCTACTACTATAAAATGTCTATTCCTATGAGAAGACACAACAGGATATCAGTGCTTAAAATCAAATATGTTTTGCAATTGAAGGAGAAAAGAATTGGAGCGGCAGAATTCTGCCTGAAAATGCAAAGCAGCTGATCATTAGTTTGTTATATTTACTGTAAAAATAAAAAAAAAAGAACCACTCTTTTGGCTGACAATAAATTGCTTGACAATTAAGTCTGCCATAATAATTCTCAGTGTTACATTACTAGAGCAAGAAATGGTTAGCACTTCCTGTTACCACCATACCATGGTATGACCATGTTCAGACACAGAGAATTTAGAACAATATTCGGAATAACAATGGCAATAGTTAATGTTGTCAAAAAGAATTTTTATGGTGATCATGGCAAGATGATTTATGTACAACTCAGTACTGTCCAGAAAGCTTTTGTCATAATTAAAGTTTCTGAATTCCTAATTCTTAGTGGATATATACACACATAGAAACCTCATCAGAGGGGCTTCTTTGTGAAACAAACACAACACGAGCTACCATATAGAGTAAGAAAACAAAGTTGTTATTGGGCTTTTATCTAGCACTTCTAGGAGTTCCAAATCCATGCTCTGGCTAATCTCTCAATATGACTTTGGGCAAGTTGCCTAGGTCTAGACTAGATTTGGAGAAGTCCTTCAGTCTTGATAGCCCTTATACATGGCTGACACATTGTCATGGCCAAAGAGATCCTCCTCTCCTGGGGGGCTCAGTCCACAAGGATTCTTACACCATCCAATTGGCTGAGCAACACTGACCAAAACCCTCTAAACCTAAGTGTTCATCTTCTACTGCCCTCCTACTTTCTTGCCCAATCTTTAGTTCTTTCCTGCAGAGTGGAACAGCTTTAATGGGAAGAAACTAGCACAGCCTTATTTCTTTTGTTAAAACAGCTCATATTGTCATATTCATAAAACAGCAAAAAGAAGTGTATTTGTAGTCCATCTGGCAGGATCCTCAATCCCCAGTCTTCCACATGCCTGTTTACCTAGGTGGATTTATTAGCATGTACGGCCTTTATCTCCTCTTCCAGGATTTCTTTCTTCAACACTGTCTTTTGACTAACCCTCAACTGTTCTTCTCTTACTAGGTGAGATCTAAAATGGTCAGCCAGCGATGAACCATGCAACTCTTCCCAACTATCTGATGGTGAACGTAGGTGTCACGCGTAGCATTTTGGGTTCCATTCTTCATGCCTGGCTAATTAATCCAAGCAGGTGATGTGATTTTCAGTAAAACCTAATCTAAGATCTTTTTATTAACCTGTCTGGGCCTTGCTCCACTTTCTTCAAATCTGAGATTGGAAGACAGTGTGACTTTGTGACTAATATATTTGAGAGTTTTCAGTATTCAAACCTCATGAGACTGGGTACAGAGGACAATATAGCAGAAAAAAAAATGAACAGGTACAGTTATTATTTTACCTCAAGTCATAGTCATAGTTGAGGTGTCAAAGTGACCAATTGGTTTTGTTAGGATGAAGGATAATTTTTACGTTTAATATTCAGTACTTTTCAAAAAATAGAAAAAAATGCCTTAATATACAAACTTCTCATTGAAATATATATACAGGAAAAAAAAAAAAGGCTGAAGATTGTATTTACTTTTCACAGGTACATTTTAGTAAAACAAACAAAAAAGATTGTGTGGAGACCGCCTATATTTTTTATATGTGGAGCTCCTTAAAAGGACAAATACTTAAAATAAAAATAAGAAAAACATAGACTCATTATTTGAAATGTTGAGTAATATTAGTGCTCACCATCTGAATTAGGACAATTTTCTAATTTGTCTCTTATTATAATGTGAATAAGCCTCTAAGATTTTTCTGCTTTATTCTAGACTTAATTGTATGCACCTATATAAGGTTTTGGGTCATTAATTTAAAAGTTGTTCAAGTAAACCAAGTTAATACTTGTATTTACCCTGCACTGAACTATCTACATGCTTTCTACATTAATTATCTCCTTTTTTTCTGGTTTCTTTTTTTCAATTTGGCTAATGCTTTGAAAGTTGCATATAATTCAGTGAATCATTCTTCCTTTCCTCATCTTTGTTACACTGAAATAATTTATAGATTGTCATCATGAACCCTTGAGTCTTGTCATTTCACGTCTGTATTGTGAAAAATTTATCTTCCTTCAGTCATTTCTAGAGGTTTTGATTCATTTTTGTTGAGTGCTACTCTTATTCATTCAGGTTTTATATTTCCTACCTAAATGTGACTCTGTTTACCTGGCAATATTTATCTTACTGTAAATGACTAAAATTCATGTTCTTCCACAAATCCATTTTTTGGTTTGTTCATCTCTAAACTAAAGGTTTAAATAGCAAAGCATATAGTACAGTTCTGAACCACTGCTTCCAGAAAAGCAGATATAGGTGCTTGAAAAATGATAAAAGGTAGAGTAGCATTTCCTGATTACAGTTGTTCTCAGTATCCCATTACTACCGTTGTGTAGTGTAAAGGGTTTTTCTGAAATGGCATTGTCAGTACTATAAAAAGCAAAATTACACAAGCAATGCTGTGTGACACAACTGTGTGCTATGCCTGTCTAAGGCAAGAAGGAGTTTTCTGCAGCAGTATAGTTNTCCTACTTTCTTGCCCAATCTTTAGTTCTTTCCTGCAGAGTGGAACAGCTTTAATGGGAAGAAACTAGCACAGCCTTATTTCTTTTGTTAAAACAGCTCATATTGTCATATTCATAAAACAGCAAAAAGAAGTGTATTTGTAGTCCATCTGGCAGGATCCTCAATCCCCAGTCTTCCACATGCCTGTTTACCTAGGTGGATTTATTAGCATGTACGGCCTTTATCTCCTCTTCCAGGATTTCTTTCTTCAACACTGTCTTTTGACTAACCCTCAACTGTTCTTCTCTTACTAGGTGAGATCTAAAATGGTCAGCCAGCGATGAACCATGCAACTCTTCCCAACTATCTGATGGTGAACGTAGGTGTCACGCGTAGCATTTTGGGTTCCATTCTTCATGCCTGGCTAATTAATCCAAGCAGGTGATGTGATTTTCAGTAAAACCTAATCTAAGATCTTTTTATTAACCTGTCTGGGCCTTGCTCCACTTTCTTCAAATCTGAGATTGGAAGACAGTGTGACTTTGTGACTATAAATATATTTGAGAGTTTTCAGTATTCAAACCTCATGAGACTGGGTACAGAGGACAATATAGCAGAAAAAAAAATGAACAGGTACAGTTATTCTTTTACCTCAAGTCATAGTCATAGTTGAGGTGTCAAAGTGACCAATTGGTTTTGTTAGGATGAAGGATAATTTTTACGTTTAATATTCAGTACTTTTCAAAAAATAGAAAAAAATGCCTTAATATACAAACTTCTCATTGAAATATATATACAGGAAAAAAAAAAAAGGCTGAAGATTGTATTTACTTTTCACAGGTACATTTTAGTAAAACAAACAAAAAAGATTGTGTGGAGACCGCCTATATTTTTTATATGTGGAGCTCCTTAAAAGGACAAATACTTAAAATAAAAATAAGAAAAACATAGACTCATTATTTGAAATGTTGAGTAATATTAGTGCTCACCATCTGAATTAGGACAATTTTCTAATTTGTCTCTTATTATATGTGAATAAGCCTCTAAGATTTTTCTGCTTTATTCTAGACTTAATTGTATGCACCTATATAAGGTTTTGGGTCATTAATTTAAAAGTTGTTCAAGTAAACCAAGTTAATACTTGTATTTACCCTGCACTGAACTATCTACATGCTTTCTACATAAATTATCTCCTTTTTTTCTGGTTTCTTTTTTTCAATTTGGCTAATGCTTTGAAAGTTGCATATAATTCAGTGAATCATTCTTCCTTTCCTCATCTTTGTTACACTGAAATAATTTATAGATTGTCATCATGAACCCTTGAGTCTTGTCATTTCACGTCTGTATTGTGAAAAATTTATCTTCCTTCAGTCATTTCTAGAGGTTTTGATTCATTTTTGTTGAGTGCTACTCTTATTCATTCAGGTTTTATATTTCCTACCTAAATGTGACTCTGTTTACCTGGCAATATTTATCTTACTGTAAATGACTAAAATTCATGTTCTTCCACAAATCCATTTTTTGGTTTGTTCATCTCTAAACTAAAGGTTTAAATAGCAAAGCATATAGTACAGTTCTGAACCACTGCTTCCAGAAAAGCAGATATAGGTGCTTGAAAAATGATAAAAGGTAGAGTAGCATTTCCTGATTACAGTTGTTCTCAGTATCCCATTACTACCGTTGTGTAGTGTAAAGGGTTTTTCTGAAATGGCATTGTCAGTACTATAAAAAGCAAAATTACACAAGCAATGCTGTGTGACACAACTGTGTGCTATGCCTGTCTAAGGCAAGAAGGAGTTTTCTGCAGCAGTATAGTTTATTAGCACAGACTAGTACAACACAGCAATTCAGCTGTGCTGAATATCACTCTTTCCCGTCAAACCAAAATTGCGTTAGGGAGCAGAAAGAGTATCTATGAAGTTGCCTAAAATAAAATGCTTAATTTTTTGCTAGTTTGGTGTCTTACAATTAAATGCTTTGCTAGTTTTCAAAAGCATTTGTACCCTTTGCATTTTTTTGATATCTGAACACACTGTACATGTCCCTTTTCAGCTTCATGTCTTAAAGCAGAAAAAAAACCCAAACAAGTTAGAAATTATGACCTTGGTAGGTTGGAAGGAGTGCATTGTTAGGCTAACAGAACTGTGTTCAGGACCAGCCTTGTGTGCAGGAGCTCCAGCTAGCCACACTGCAAGCAGCTGCCCTGCAGCCTGCACCAATTCAGCATCAGAATCGGCTGAGCTCTGCTGAGAAGGATCACCAGGGTCACTACTAAGAGAAAAAGGTTTGATATAGAGGTGAAGAATAGTCAGTAAAACTGGCCAGCTCAAATTCTAAAAGCAGAACTGTGGTACCAGTATAAAATTCAGCACTGCTTCCATTTGCTTATTTACTGAGATGTTTTGGCTGGTTCAGTTTACCTGGAAATGGTTTACAACACAACTATTTGACCTCCAAAAACCTATGATAACAGCTGGAAAGTTCATCCTCCAAGTAATGCAACACAAGCCACCTCTTCAACCCCATGAAAAGGTTTGCAGGAGACATCTGTCACATTGTCAGTGCAGGCTCTGTCCTGGAATCTCTTGTATTCACTGACCAATATTTAATAAATTATGCATTATAGAGAGGGATTTCCCATTTTGCACAGTATTTCCACAGTTATGATCAAGGAAATATCCTGGGTTCAAATCATTCCAGGTTTGCTGCTCTACTGCTTTCCCTTGACTCTGGAACCCAGGCCAGCTTTAGGAGACACTGCAGATCTCATTATTTCCTGACCTTTCAGGGAAGAGAGACGTGATGAGATTTTTGAGTGTATTTTTCTGTCAGTTTTCTCCCTGGTTAATTCCAACTATGTGGAGTCATAGGTATTTGGGGCATTTTATTTTATTTTTTTCTTTTTTTTTCCTGTAGTTGTCAAAATCAAACAAAGCAATGGGTAGGTGTTATTTCCTTCTGTATAAAAACAATACTACTGCTACTACTACTACTAGATTCAATTCATGGTGCTACTCACTGCATGCTTTGTATTAATATGTACCATCTAATGTTTCATTTGATTCAAGAGGTGTTACTTATTGGTAACAGCCTTGTAAAGTAATTGTTCTTAGAGTCACTTCATGAAACAGTTTTCTCAGAGTCTAAAACCAGCTGTGCCATAATCTAAAAAGCATTTCTCCAACTTATTGTGTTGAATTTTAACCTCAGATGACATCCAATATTAATAATCCATTTTTAAATAAAAATATCTTTATATTTATTTGTTTTAAAAAAGAGAAAAATGCATAATTATGGTGTATGTGAGAGCTTCTTATTCTTGTTCAGTGTCGATAAGACAATGTCAAATCAGCCAAATTTAGTCTATTACTGAACAAAATGTGACTCGTCATTAAACAACTTGTAAGTTCCTTGCCGGAAATAAAAGGTTAAAAAAGAAGCTTCTTATTGCTACTAATCCCAAATATTAACCTTTTTCTCAGATCAGTGGAGATATTTTGAATAGCATAAATTTGAAATAAAAGAAGTATGCATTGAAATAATGGGGCCTACATCTAAACTGTGTTTTATAAAAACACATGATGCATCTTTATATTTTCTTAATTGATATTTAATCCTATAATAGGACAGTACAGCTAGATTTTCATGTTTCTGTTTAAAACCAGGAGAATTAGAAGTACACTTTGCTAAAAAAATCAAGCACAACAAAACAAAACAAAACAAAACAAAACAAAACAAAAACAAAATAAAAACAAACAGAAAAAACCAAACCAAACCCACAAATAAAGTGAAAGTCATATGTAATTGCTGCACTTTAAGAACTGGAGATTGAAAACCCGATAGCTATATTATCATTTAGCTTGCTTTATAATCACAATAGGGGACATAGAATCATAGAATCATTTAGGTTGGAAGAGACCCTTGGGATCATCAAGTCCAACCATCTGCCCTACTCTACAAGTTCTCCCCTACACCAGATCCCTCAACACCACATCTAATCTACTCTTAAACACAGTCAGGGAGGTGACTCCACCCCCTCCCTGGGCAGCTGATTCCACTGACTGACCACTCTTTCTGTGAAAAACTTTTTCCTAATGTCCAGCCTAACCCTACCCTGCTGCGGCTTGCAGCCATTCCCTCTTGTTTTATCGCTAATTGCCCGTGAGAAGAGACCAGCACCAACCTCTCTACAGTGCCCTTTCAAGCAGTTGTAGAGAGTGATGAGGTCTCCCCTCAGCCTCCTCTTCCTCAAACTAAACAATCCCAACTCCCTCAATCTCTCTATGGAATCCTTAATGTTGGGTTTTTTTTTTCATTCTACAGATATTTGTCAACTATACTGCAAAGTACATCTCTTTCTTTTATTATCCTCTCCATCTAATTACTGTAAGATTAATGCAGTTCCTATCCTGAAGATATTCCGTATTATCACAATGGATCCTGAAATAGAAACAGTCTTTGAAATTAAAGCATTAAAGCACAGATGTACAAAAAAGACAAATATACGTAAAGAAGGACCTGATCCAAGATCTGTAGAACTGTGTCCTAGTTCTGACTGTCAGTTTCTAATGGATTATGAATGTCATACAAACACAAGGCAAGTACAAAGTGATACTTCCCCCAATGTGTACATAGAAGTTCTGGTATTGGCCTGTATTTGCACTTACTACGAATAAGCTTACATACTTTTTGTGGTTATTCATAGCAGTGCATTCAGTCAGTGCATAAGGATAGGCAGGAAGCTGTTTGATGAACTTTGCCTACTGCTATACTTTTGTGAGGACTACAGGAATGTGCATATTCACATGTAATTAATCTTAATATATTGACATACATCACTCCCCATCGACCCACTTTACAAAACTGCTGGTGTTAGCCAGTTGGCCTACTGCTGAAAGCATTCCTACACCGAGTGCTTCTTCTGAAACATAATCTGTGCTCTTTGTTAATGTCATCCATTTTTGCACATATATAGAGAATTATGTGGTTTTACTTACATCACATCTGCCATTTTGCCAGAGGTGCATTATATTTTCCCGTGTCATGTTTTGGGTTTTGGTTTGCAGCTGACCAGCTTTTGTACCTCAGTATTTATTTTACACATTTTAAGGTTGCCTGCTTTCATACATTGTTTCCCTAAAAATGCAAGTACTAGCTTGGCTTATGCTATTTATGTATTCTCTTAATGCTCAGTGTCCAGATTTATTAGCATTCATGGACCTTTGATGAACTGATCATAAACAGTGCTTTGAATTATTTCATCCGTGAAAGTAATCCAAGGGCTTTAACTATGATCCTAGTCCAATTCTGGACTCTGTGCCAAAATCTGCAGGAACAAGAGATAAATCTCTAAATTTATAGCTGGACAATGACTTTGGTCAGGTTGGTAGATAATCTCACTTAGGCTCCCTTTCCCATAAAAGGTTGGACCAGATGGTCTTTCAAGGTCCTGGGCTGTTTTATGATTCTAAATATGCTCTCCAAATGAAACATATTCATTCCACTATGCAGAAACATGACACTAAACTTGCAGTTAATTTTTCAACTATTTAGAACCAATAAACCCAGAAATTTTTCATATATTGAAAATACTGTTTGAGGATAAGATCATAATTAATTAAACAGACAGTGTTTCACAATGGCTTTTGTGAATTGCTCTTCTGAATAGGCATGTCCTTAAATTCCTTTCACTGTCAAACAGAAGCATATTCTTATTTCTCTTGTTGGGTAAAATTCTGCCAGGTTCTGAGTATCCTTAGATGGTACTAAGTATTGTCAGTTCTTATCAAGGATGTGGAAGGTGCTTTTCACCTCACAGATTTAGACATTATCTTAATTAGTAGTATTAGTTGTCACTCTCTGTTTCCTAAAAATACTTACTTTCTTTTATGGAATCAGATTAAGGCATACTAGTCAACTGCACAAGCCAAAAAACTAAAAATTATATTCAGTAGCAGAGTTAAAGATTTACAAGGGCATTGTTTTTTCTCACAACTTCCACAGGTCAGCATTTCACAATAACTGCCTAACAAAATTTTACATGGCAAACCTTACCTTGATTTTTCTTTTTATCAGTACGAGTTTATGACGTATATAAATAATTTTAAAGTTATTAATAGAAAAAAAAATCTCACAGTTGCTGTGTAACTGAGATTTTCTTAATCGGAGCTCATTTAGACTGCTCATGGTTGGCATAGAAATTTAACTGATTTTATAGAAGTTTAGTACTTTGGAGATCATACACAACAGTACCTTTCTATGCCAGGTACATACAAATAATATATTGCTCCATTATTTGGGGGAAAATATGCTTTTTCAGTACAACAAGCAGAACTGGATAAAACTGGATTTGTTGTAGCTATGCTAAAACTCGCTTTACTAGAAACATTTGAATTCTAATAAAACTGAAGGAAGCAAGTTGCTACTCGATGAATAACATAATTTGTAGCTTAAAGGTCTTAAACATTCAGGGAGTTTGTGGCTCAAAATCTACAAACTTCTAGTCACGCAAATATTCTTTCTATTATAAAACAAACAAACAAAAACCAAACAAACAAAGAAAAACATTCAATTGATGGCCAGGCATGTGTTTGCCTGTAATTTGATAGCAAGGCTCTGAAGGATAACAATACAACTGATACTTAAATACATATTAGCTGATACTAGGCTCTCTTTTTAAGGTAAACATCTGGAGGGTAGAGGAGGCATTAGATATGCCATGATGGAAATAACAGGCTTCTGTTTGAAGGGCTATGGGGTATCAGGATTCCTATGAAAGTGTTTTATACAAACATACAAGGCTGATCCTTTCAGCATGACTTTATCTTCATACCTGTCCCTGTACTGTTTCTTTCACTGAGTGTTAATACTAGGAAATAGCATACTGAACTTTACATTATGTGCCTAACATTACCTTTTTTTAAACCCTATATTGCAATAAGAACATGTAACATACAAAATATTTTGGTTTTCTCTTTATGAATCATATGTGAGGGAGTGAGTTCAACCCACATAGAATTGTACTTAATTCAGCAAAGAACATTTTTAGCACTGGAACTTTTACATTGTGTTTAAAATAGGAAGAAGTATGTGTCCTCCATTGGGTGTAGCTCAGGGTGCATCTAGGACTTCAGTAGGGTGTGCCACAAGACCAAATCATTTGACATTCAAAAAAGCCCCTTTTCTGTTCATGATAGACCAAAGATCAACACCCCCATCCACCACTCGCCCTGACCTTGTGAATGCAGCAGAGTTGCAGAGCTGGAGGAGTGCACTCTACTGGGACTAAGGGACTCTCCCAAGACATTATGAAGAAGCCACAAGAAAGTGAAAAATAATAGGAATCTATCTCCTCCGCAAGAAGCCCTTCTTTTGAAAATATGCCCCTCAAAATGCTGGCTGAAGTTGCAGAAGTTTCAGAACTATTGGAGACAACTATTAAGTTCACTGAGGTATGTAGCCTTCAGAGGCAGAAGAGGTTTATTGAGAGGATTGAAGGAGAGAGAAGGAAAAACTAATCAAAGTTTTAGTGTACCGGAGATTGCTACTGGGTTAGCTGCTGGTATAAATCTATTCTTCCTCTCCATTGAAGCTATTTTTCTCTTTTCAGAGAACAAGTTATAAGAAGAATCAGCTAGCATATGAACAGTTTGCTTGCTTACAAACCAAATTAACACATCTTACTGTGAGGGGACCATGAAGTCTTTGTGATCAATGGAACCCAGATCAAGTTTGGTGGAAAAGATTATCCTGCAAAGAGGCAGTCGGCAGTGGTAAGATTTGTTTTAACCTGTTTTATTCAGTCCTGCTCACACAGCTTCTCTGAGGTTTTTCTGCTTTAGTCTATTATTTTGTGTTCAGGTAAAATCTAGCCTTAGAGAGTAGACATTTTGACTTAGTGTACTCCCTTAAAGAAAGAGGTGGAGCAGTTACAAAGCTCTAGTTATCACAGGTACATAATGAGGTAAAGCTCACAGTGTATTGACTGGAGAAAAGTAATGAAAAAAATCCATTATTAATTTATACCAATGAAAGGCCCATATAATCATTGGTTAACAGGCACACGTTTAGAATGTGAAAACAAATCCCTGATAAAAAATGTGTTTTCATGATCGTAATACTTGTATTTCATCAAATGTCCTTGGAACCTGTGTTTACCGTCAGCAGCATGTGTCAGACTTTTTTCTTTAGTATCCCTGAGGATTTAAAAGTGGAAATTAATTAAAGCTTACACAAAACATTTTCCCCTTGAGCTACTCAATATGCTTAAGTGGCATGATGGGGTACCATCCATTTTTCTAAAGCTGTTCATCAAATAACTCAATATGGTTTAAACACACATCATATTTTTTTCATAACTAGCCATAATTTCTCTCCTTGACTATGTAACCTTACCCCATTAAGAGACTCTGGGTTGTGAAATTAAATTATCTCTCTGCCTTCAGTAAGAGGACAACATGAAAACATCAATGTATGTTGATGTCAGGGTCCATGAACACAGAAATTTACACTGATTAGAGATTTATCTCTAGGAAGACATCTCAGGAATTTCAATACTAAAGGAAAGCAAGCAGTTATTTGTAAAGTTAAAATTTTCTGAGTTATGTATTTTGATTAACTTAAAGAAAAAGTAGGGTCATAAAAAGATGAAGATTAATCACTGGTTAAAATATAATGCATTTTCAAAACTGAAGCCTTAATTGGGCATTTTTATGCCTAATTTAATGATTAGGCCACTGTTCAGTACACCATTGTATAGTATTTATTTTGATTCATAGCACTATCTGAACACGCTAATGTCATAATATATGCTGGGTTAAGACTGTGTGTTCATTTGAATATACTCATCAGCATATTTACTAACATCAGGTCTTGTTTTAGTGCAGGTCTGGTATTTTACCCATTTTTGGAAATATGCAGGAATCTGGCTTTCCATTCTTGGGAATGAGCTGAGCAGTGTGTCCTGTTAGCTGTTTCTCTTCAACAGCATGGTCACTTTAATGCAATTATGGTAAAATTATCTGTCTGTCATTTTGTACAGGGATTTCTCTGAATATAAAGTTTAATAATACTACAAGCAGTAGCTAGAAAGGAGAGTGTGAAAGTATAGCAATACAAACATATTGAAGGTCTTCCATCTGGAAATATTTATTCCAGTTTTTCCATAACAGCTAGAAGTTTTTTTGCAGACTGGCTTCTGAAAATTACTACGCGACTGTGGATTTTAATGGACTATTGAAATCAGGTACTACTCTTGACCTAGGCTTGGTCAACAGAGAGGTAAGCACCTCTGAGGAGCAATTCAGAGGTCCTAACTCAAACATTTATCTCTTATTGACTATATGCCCCCATAGGGCTACTCATTATAGATTATGAGGAAATGTGTACTCTCAGGTATTTACCAACTGGGAAGCCAGCTGGTGGGAGACCCTTAGCCTCACACAGTCATCAAGCTGGAATTCAGGACTTCTGAATCTCATCTGAAGTGCAGACTCTGCTAGCTCATGAGATACAGTGGATCAACACTGGATATTGTTGCAGAATACTAAGTGCATTTACTTGAGAAAGAGAACTTCTCTAACTTCAGGTCAAGAAACTTTAGAACTTCTGAATTAGGTCAAGAGAGTCAAACAGATATATATCCTGTGTGATATTAACTTCAGCCAAAAACTCAACATACAGTCTGTTGATCATTAAAGAAAATTAGGAGGCTTGAACTCCACCAGCACAAGATCAGCATCATAACAGTATGTATCAAATCACGATGTAAGAGAAAAACAAAGCAAAGAAGCATTAGTTGGAAAAACACGAGAGCCAGAGAGGAGCAGAGACGTGTTGGATGTGGCAGGTAAATGAGCGGAGAATGTGGCAGTGGCTCTCAGTAGGAAACAGGGTGGACGCAGTTCAGAGAAGCTCCTGGAGGCATTCAGGAGTGGCAGCTGCCAGTTCCCAGAACAAAGCAAGTGCAGAGACAAGTCATCCTCCACTTTACATAGTTGTCAGTGGGGAGAAAAAAGAGAGAACTCCCATCAAGGTTGCTGTTTATAATCAAGTAGACTGGGAAGATCTTTTACTCCCCTCGTGTAGGAAGAGCTTGTAAGCTTCACTCTTGGTGGTGTCCCTGTAATGTGTTCCACTTACTACAGAGCTGCCTTCCCTCTGCAATGAGCTGGGACAGAGGTCATCCCACTGCTGCCATTCCTGGGACACAAAACAGCTTCAGTGGTGCCAGGCTGGATGATCTACCACAACCAGGTGCTCCGAGACAAATGAGAAAAGTAAAAATAATGCCAGCTCATCCTACTTGTCTGTCTGTTGTGAGACAGAAATCTAACTCCTGTACTTTTATGTCTGAATGTCACAATGTCTGGGAAGGGAAATTGTGTTGCTGTGTCACACAGGAAACAAGAGAAGGGGAAAGCTATGGTCCTGCCATGATGATTTGTCTAGCTCAAATCTTTACTTTAAGATTTAAAATAAATAAACAAACACACACCCAACAAACAAACAAAAAACAGCAAATTAACCAAATACCAAGCGCAGACAAGAAAGGAAAACAAAACCAAAAGGTCTGTTGTGTTCTGTCAAATTGTAATCAGCGTTACCTGTTTTCTCAACAGACCTATCAGATTAGCCATGCAGGTGTATTTCCCTTAGACCTTGATTCCCTACTTGGCTCCTAAATGCATGGAAAGGGTAAAAGATGGGAGAGGATATTTTAAGGAAAGTGAAGGGTCTTATAATTTCCAGATATATTTTGTTTGGGTACTGCCTGGCCATAAATTACTCAATTGAATCAAGTAAAGTAACTGATGTTGCCATAAGTAAATGTTCCCAGAATATCTCTTCCAACAATAGGCAGACGCTGGGTTAAATTTACATTTAAAGTAGAAATTACTTTCACACTAAAAGCGGAGAGATCTGTAGAGGAAAATGTATTGTTCTTAATATGTTTGAAAAACATTTCTCAATGGGCATGGGGCAGGGGCAGGCAAAGGAGAATTAGCAAAGCTAAGACAGGACACTGGCTACCATTCATTATACTGGTCTGTGACATTACTGCATAACATGTGTGAAGTAACTCATGAACCTGAACTTAGTTTAGCAAAGCCTATGTTATTTATCAGCATTAGATGCTATACTGGTTACCTTTTAACTACAGACAGTTACATGGCAGTGTTGCCAATAGACCAAGGGAGGGAATCTTTCCCATCTGCTTTACTGTTACGAGACACAACTGTGGTGATAGGTCCAAGTCTTGGCTGCCCAGTAAGAAATGGAAATACTGGAGCAGCTCTGGGCCATGAAGATGGCAGAGGGCAGGAATACAAGGCATATGAGGAGAGGCCAATCCTACTCCTAAAGCAGATCCTAGTCCTGCCAACAAAAAAGACAGTGAAAGAATACTGAGAAGATGGAGCCAGTATCATCTTGAAGATGAAAAGTGTATACAAGCTGGAAAATGAGGAATTTTGATTATATATATCTAAAGAAAAAAATTCCACTGACAGGATCTTCAGGCGCTGGAACAGGTTTCCCAGAGAGGCTGTCTAGTTCGTATCCTTGGAGATACTTGCAGAATTGAACCATACAAGAACAATTCTGTTAAGGTTTTCATACCTCCTATGATTTTCTCACCCATGCCTTCCTACATTTCTGGAGGGAAAAAAGGAGAATTTAGAAGCCAATGAATACACATGCTCAGGAATGATTAATGTGAATTTTGTTTTTAAAATGTGTATTTTAATCCAAAATACATTTTCTGCACAAAACTCCACCACCTAATAATTTTAATCTGCATTAAAAGATTAATATTATTAGCTTATATCCCTTAATATGTCTGGAAGGGAAATACTCATTTGGCTTGTCCAGATGGATTGGGAACAATTTTACCACACTCAATTAAGCTTTCTGTCTGCCTCAAACATGGTGCACAGGGGATGGATTAAGATTTCATGTTCACAAAAAAAACAGTTTAAATGTCATTCCTCCCAAACCAGATCTAAATAGTTAGATACACATGCTGGTCTAACATTGAACGTACAAAAAACCCAATCAATCATGTTATATGCATTTTATCCTTTTGTTTTTTCCCTTCAGATCTCTTAATCTTTAGTCCAAATAACTGTAAAGGACAGGATGTGCAATATAGCAAATGGTTATGCTCTCTACCAGGTAGGCATATTGTGTAGCTCAACATACCTTAACAGCCACAGGGTTTTTCATTACAGCGTGTTTACAAACCTTTTAAACCAAATTTTATTTACAGCAGCTTAGCTCTTGGTAGTTTTTATGCCTCAGTAGAAAGGTTTCCAGGGACACAAAACAGAAACCTGCTATAACTAATAATTACAATTTCAAAGATACCAAGTAGTAAGCATTTATATGATTAAAAAAAAAAAAAAAAAAAAAAAAAAAAAAAAAAAAAAAAACAAAAAGAAAAAAAGAGANCTACAGCCAAATGGAAAACTGAAGCATTACTCTACACAGAAAGTGAAGGCAAAAAATGGTTCATTTACTCTCTTTCCATTTGCACAATGGTAATAAAAATGCCAAACAGATTGATTTTCAAGCAAACTCTACATTGCAGGAAAGTCAAGATTACAAGAGAAGATGTATTAATACAGCATATGTTCCTTGCAACACTGCATTTTTCCCTCTCTTTCACGGATATGCCTATGAATATGTTCAGTTTAATTTTAATTGGGTATTGCCATTTAGTTTTTAATATTTATGAAATGGCATGCCTTTCTCTGAGATAGCTGCACAGAACCTGCATTTCACGATTCTATGTATTAAGCTTTCTTTCCAAAGTGGTTATGATTTTATTGTCAGAAAAACTCCACACAACTGAAAAGCAAAAATACATGTTCCGGTGAACTGGTCATTTATGTATTCTACATTGTTTCATTTATGTATTCTACAGCTTTTATAGATCATTTATATATTCTTCAGTCATTATAGTTTCAAGTCCATTTGAAGACAGAACATAGCAGAAACAGTCACTATTTCTTGTTGTTCTTTCTCAAATAGATATCAACATTATCTCATCTTAATTAAACTTTGACTACCAAATCTAAAAGGAAACCATTTCTCCTTAAAGGTGTACAAAGCTAGACTTTTTTTCTCAAAAATGAAGGGGGGGGGGAAGTCAAACAAAAAAAACTTGGGCAAAAAAATCCTAAACACCAAAAAAAATGACAAAACCATCCAAAAAGCTCCCGTAGAATGACAAAAAAAATAAAAATTAAAAAAAAAATAATCACAGCACACAAGAATTAGTAGGCCAAAGGCAGCGGGTGAAAGAGATAAAAAGTAAGAGAAGACCTCATTCTAGATATGTGAGGGAAGACCCTCCCCATGAGGTCTTATCCTGTGGAGTCTAAGAATTGATTAAACATATTCTACTCAAGAAAAAAATAATAAAGCATGGGTCAATTAAAGAACCTAGGCTCCTCCTAATCAGTAGTTTACAGAATCACATTCTTTCTGAGCTACGTAAACTCTGCATCCTTATCTTCAGAACAGAAAACCTCAGGGTGAGAACTTTTCCCTGGCTATTCTGGTAAAGTGAGGTATACTGCAAAACTGAAGTCAGGGTACAACCATTCCTCTGCCTCCCCACCACCTCACCCATTCCAGCTCCTCCTCATTAAAATCTAAAACTTCAGCAAAATATAAAGGTAAAAAAATATAAAAGAGATTCTGTCTGCAACAGATCCCAAAAAAGCCCAGTTTTGCAGGTTTGCTATGTGGAGCATGGCTTGGTGAAGACAGGGAGGAAATGGAAACCTGAGAAGAGAGATGTGACAGAGATGCAAGCTAAGGACACATAGGTTATATCACTTGCAAAACCTGCAAGTGTCTGCAGACATACAGAACATACAGAAAGAATGAAAGCTGTCCCTGTATTCCCAGAGGGAGAACTGGACAAAGTTGTAATAAAAGTGAATGAAAAAAAAAAACTAAATAGGACATCAATTAAAAACTGAACATAAATTGGTGAGGTGAAATAATACAGTTAATACTGAAGGAAAAGCAGAAGACAATGGAAAAAGTAAATGCATGAAAATTTAGGTGTTCTTATTCCTGCTGAGCAAGGACAGGAATTAACTGAATGTCTAATATGAAAAGGCATTATTTATGATTCTAGTGAAATGGAATTTTATCTTCTAAAATTAAAGAATTCCAAACAAATTGTGCTCTTTGAAAATCATAGAATGGTTTGGGTTGGAAGGAACCTTGAAGATCACCAAGTTCCAACCCCCATGCCATGGGCAGGGACACCTCCCACTAGACCAGGTTGCTCAAAGCCCCACCCAGCCTGCCTTTGAACACCTCCAGGGAAGGGTGTACACAACAGTAAAAAATTTCTTCCTAATATCTAATCTATATCTGCCCTTTCAGTTTAAAACCATTTACCCCTCGTCCTATCACTACACTTCCTGATAAAGAGTCCCTCCCCATCTCTTCTGTAGGCCCCCGTTTCTTACTAGAAAGCCGCTGTAACACCTTCCCCAGAGCCTTTTCCAGGCTGAACAACAACAACTCTCTCAGCCTATCTTCATAGGAGAGGTGCTCCAGCCCTCTGATCATCTTTGTGGCCCTCTCCTGGCCTCATTCCAACAGGTCCATGTTCTTCTTGTGCTGAGAACTCCAAAGCTGGACGCAGGACTCCCGGTGGGGTCTCACCAGAGCAGGGTAGAGAGGGAGAATCACTTCCCTTGACCTGCTGGCCACAGTTTTGATGAAGCCCTGGATGCAGCTGGCTTTCTGGGTTGCCAGTGCACATTGCCGGGCCATGTTGAGCTTCTCATCCATGACCATCCCCAAGTCATTCTCCTCAGGGCTTCGCTCCATCCAAAGTCAGGAGCTTGAGGCAACTGAGATAGAATCTTAACTCCCTTTCAATTCTTCAGGTCTCCAAGAGTTAAGAGTATAACAAACCCCCAAATCATCTACTAGTTAAACTTTTTAAGCAGATGGTAAAACACAGCTGCTGGAGGACATTCTTCAGCAGTTATAGTTCAAACAGAAAAGCCAAGAGAATGAATGCACTCCCTAGACATTGCAGCTCTTCTCCAACAATGCTGTGGAAGCTGTGGGAGGAAACCAGGTTTCCTGAGACCACTTCCAGAGCTGTGTTTACAAAAATTCTCCAGAACAGAGAATTCATATTCTAATATACCAAATCCATAAAACTGCTGGAAGAGCAATACTGTCCCTTGCATCCTTCATAAATAGCATCTTTAATTTTATTGCACATGTTCTGCTAGATGTCAACTGTACTTAATCATGTCAAAGTTGTAGCATATTATATGCTTTTTGTATTTTGTATTTCTGTGTCTAGACAGGCTACATTGCATTTCATCTTATATTAATTGATCTACCATGACAAGAATCCTCATGAAACAATTAAGCATGCTGCTGTGTATCATAAATATGAAGTGACAAATCAGAAAAGTGGCATATCACATCAAAAACATATACGCACATTTGCCAAATAAACAGTCTGTCTAAGAGAAGATAGATCTTTTCAAATATTTTTTTTCTATCTTTTTCTCCACAGGCACAAGAAGTTTACTGTCAGAAATGACCTGTGATCTAGCTCAATCACCATAATTCCTCCCATCAAAATGAATGATGATTATGATAAAGAACTGTGTATAAGAAATTACAACTCAAAGTTATTCAGAATGACCCCACTTAAGCATATCCTGATGTCTCAAGATGTGTCTTGTCTTGTCATATGCAGTGTTTAGAAGTTTGGGGGAAAAGCAATAAGGGAGAGAAAAAAAATATTTTTTTTTAATTGGAAAAAATGTAACAAATTGAGCTGTGAAGCCACTTCAGATACCTACATATCACCATATGCACCCATTCACACATAGACATGAGTAATTAGCTAGCTGTGTAAGGAGACTCTTCATGGAGACTAGTAAATTAATTCTGCATACAGTCATAAAAGTACATCCAGCACATAATTGCATTTACAGTTTAGAAAAAATACCTTCATGAATGAAAAATCAAAATAATTACACACTTGAATTTGAGAAGAATAAAATTATCCAATTATTTAATGACTAAACCTTCTGACTGGAAAGGTACCATTAACAAATCTTAGTGTCTAAAAATGCTCTCCTTTTGAGTCTACCAACTAACCACAGAAGTCCAAACTCATCATGCAGGTCTTGAAAAATAGTTGAATTTTGCAGCAGAGAAGTACAATAGAGAAGGATTTTGTTAGTGAGAACATCATCATTGGTTAACGAGCACATTCATTATCAAGCACATAGCAGCAATCAAATTACCGTCACGACAATATGCACACTCTGATGTCTTCAAAATTTGATTTTCACATGCTGCGTGGTTTGGATCAGGCTAAAAACCAGCAGTCTATTAAGAAAAAAAATAAAAAATAAAGTAACCTCTTTATAATTCCTGGGTTTGTTGGGGATGTGTGCATGTGTGTGCTTATATATTTAAATTTCTTTTGAGTTAGTTTCACACAGAAAATAAGTTATCCCTCCCTCCTGGCTGCCCTGAAATCTTTCTTCACTCTGCACACTTTGAAGTCTGCAGGGTTGCATCTTCCAGACTTCACTTAGTCACCAGCCCTGAAAGTTTACAGTGGCTATTAGTGCGCTTCAGACACAGAAGAAAGACATGATAGATTTTATTTGCTCTTAAAAATAATATTATTCTCCATAATAGTAAAATCTTGGGTAGAGGGCAATTTATATCTCCTTATGCCATCAGTAATAATTTATAGCTATAATAATTTTGCTTTCAAATAGTGAAAAACCCTTCTGGCTGAACAGGATTTTGTAATGAAGTAGTATGTCAGTAAGCAGGAATTACACTTCAAGGGGGAAAAAAATACAACAAAAAACCCTTCAGCTCTCCCCCATCCCCCCAAAATAACAATAACAACAAAACCAAGCCAAACCCCTTGAGCTATCTGGGTATATCACTATAGGCAGACTGTAGATGCAGATGGAAAAGTTGTTTCAGAGACACAAAAAATGGCGGTATGGACTCTAAAAAACTTCAAATAAAATAACTGGTTTCTGAGAAGCCAAATATTTCTTACAAAGATTAATTCTGTCTGAAAAAAGCTTTGCTTCCTACCTTAGTAAGACCTGGAAACGCTGCAGCCTTAAGCCTTGAAAAATGAAGCGAAGATATCTAAGCTGTATTTTCTTACCCCTGATTATGAGCTCTGATCTGATTGCTTTGAACAGGCAAGGTAATATTATATAAAGAACAGACTTTATCAAACGTTTCAGGAACACAAGAAATCTTTCCCAAAGCACCAGACTCTTATAACAGCAAAGGTTATTAACAAAGTAAAGAGACACCTAATATTAATGATAAAAATTCATTCACTTCTACAAGCAGTAAGGCATATACAACAACAACTACACTGCCAATATGCTACTGATTTCCAGCAGAGAATACAGTACCGAGGGAAATGCAATACACCTAACATATCTGAACTTCAGAAAAGTATATGATGCGTTTCCTCATAGGAAATTTGTAGTTAAATGAGGGTTAGCAAAAGAATTCTAAAATACAGATTTAGCTAAGGAGAGTCAGGTTGTGGTGAAAGGGTAACTGTCTGGCCAGCAGGAGGTGACCAGGACAATTCCTTAAGTTTTCGTTTGAAACTTATAATTTTTAGTATATTTACCAATAGCTATGGCACAATTAAAACAAACAAACAAACAAAACC
>VZTM01036415.1:5444-50270 GCA_013400555.1 Jacana jacana
CCCGCCGTCACGGAGAGGAGAGGAGGGGAGACTCGAACCCGCGGTACAGGCAGCCCCCAGCCCTGCCGTCGCGCCCTTAAGGGGGCGGGGCGAGCGGCGTGACGCCAGCGGGGGCGGAGCCGGGAGGTGGGCGCGGGGCGAGCGGCGGCAGCGGCGGCGGCGGCGAGCATGGGGTAAGCGGCGCCGGTGGGACCGGGGAGGGGGGGTTTCGGTCAACCGGGCAGGAGCGGGCCCGCCGCATCGTCCTCGCTTCCCGGGAAGAGCGCAGCGGGTGCTGGGGGCCGTGCTCGTTCCCTGGCACGGCGGAGGGGAGCACCCCGCGTCGTGTCACCTATGGGTGCGTCTTTCCGCATCCTGCGGGCGGTGGGAAGGAATCGGTGTACTGGGGGGGGGNTCTCGCTTTCGTTTAAAGTTGCAAGGTTCTTTAATTGATATGTGAATGCTCCGGTACTGGGGTGGGGTAATCCAACTCTAACTGAGTTGGTTATCGAGATCTCTCTTTGCCACCTTTACCTTTCCCCCAGTTACTGCAAATTTTTGTTGACTTCATGCCTTATCCAGCAGCTGTCTGGTTTTTAGCTAGTTTTGGTGCCTCCTATTGTGGGATGTTCCTTATTATCGGCTTTCTGTTCTTCTTCAAGGGTATATTCATTAGCAAGGCATTTATTGTTTATTTCGTGTGTTTGGTTTCGCTGTGCTTTGTGACCTTTTTACAGCTCTTTATCCTTATCTAGTGAGAGATTCTACCTTCTAAAATACCTTTTACCTTTTTTAAGCATATTCTACATTCCTAAAGTACATCAACATTACATGTCTGCAGAGGGAAATAATTGGTGAACCAGGCATAAGCATGTGTGTGTTAGTGGAAGTGCTGGGATATTGGTGTTGATACAGAAGGTCCTCTTTGCTTATGTTTAATGAACCTTCATGTTTAACCCCTTAAAATGCTGGTCTGGGCTTTGTTTGTTTGCTTGTTTCTCTTCAACCTTAGCTGAAATATTCAGGTGTGTCTTGGTGCTTGAGAGTCAAGGCTGAGTTTTCTGATTGCAAAATTAGTTCAAATACTCCGGGAAATACCGCTTAATGTTCTTCTGAGGCAACATGATCTGTTGTCTTTGCCTCTTCTTGCTTGCTTTTTCTGAGTAACTACACCTCAAGTAGTTTGAGCTTCTCAGATGGAGTGTGGTTTAGGAGCAAAATACCAGGTTATGATCTCGTTTATGTGACAGGAAGGAAAATGGGGAATTGGAGCCTGTTGACTGCAGCATTTGTCACTGAAAACTGTTAGGATGTTTCTGCAAAAGGTTCTTCTTGGGAAATGCTTTTAGCCTAAGCTTTGAGAAGTATTTATGTGACAGTTGGAAGCTTTTTATGTACGTGTGAACACTTGGGAAGAGTGACTTGATGAAGACATGATACTTTGTGTGCAAGGAGTAAGTATTTGCCTTTGCCAAAGGAAATAATTGATTCTATAAAACCTTACCAAAATATGTCAAGCTTCTTTAAATGTTAACCTGGGTGGGCTGATCGGTAGGAGAAAGAGACTTTATATGATTGTTTCTTTAGTTACTAACTATTGGATTTTAACTTTTTCTAGCTTTGGGTGAGGACTGTCAGGCATACATTGATCATCGTGGCAAGGCACAACCTGCAAAGTCCTGTCCCTACTACTGCTGTGGAAATTGCATGATTCAATACTGTTGCTCTAATGCACTATTAAAATTCGATGAACAACAACTGCCGTGTGACCTGCTTTATGGAAGGTATGAGGCAAACTGAGTCTATACAGCGGGTTGTAACTCTGCCATCAAGTGACAAAAATACGCAGTTTAATGATTAGAAACTTACTAGGGGACCTTTCAGCTCTGTACCTGGCTCTATCAGGCATCTGTGGCAACGAGTGTAACTTACCTTTAAGTGGGAGTGACAAAGTGGACAAATTGACGCGTTTTCTTGAGTGTTTTCCAATACTTTTACCCGATTTAATTTTTCTTTGAGGGTGACAACATCAATCTCTCTCTTTTTAGTGTCTGTTACCTCTCGTAAGGATTTGGAACTTAAACGGGTACTTGAGTGAGTCATAGATTAAAATTTTGACATGAATTCTCTACTACAGGACCTCTGTCTCAAGCGACGTTCAGGACATGCGGGTTTTTTCCGACCTCGACGATGACCTTTCTTCTGGCCCCAGGTAAGCTGGGCAAAGCCTCGGTGCTTTAAACCACACCTATTCAGAGGTTCTTCCTTGTGTGATTGGTACATGCCAGTGGCTTGGGGAAATAGAAATGCTTCCTTGTGCATTAAGAATGTGCAACTCTGCGTGTGCCGGAATATCTGAAGGGGCAGAGAGAGGAGGAAGGGGTTGGGTCCTGTTGTTCAGACCAAAATGTTTGATGTATGTAATACTCCGCGTTTCTTACTGCTGAAGGGGAGTTGGCACACTTGCTCTGGATACTTTGATACTGGTGGGTATTGCCGCTGATACTGGTCTGTAGTGGCTGCTCTTGTTTGAAGCATCTCCTTGCTTTTTAGTGTCTTTTGCAACTAGAAAAGGAAATGCTGATTTAAGAATTGTTTCGATCTTGGGCAAAATAAATCCTTGTAAGTCTGTGGTGACAAGAGCCCTGCTGTAGAGCGTTTCTGTTTTTCATAGTGTGGAAGACTACAAAGAGAGCAAAAGGGTTAATTCCGAGCTGCGAATATTTGATACATCTACACGAATTTAAATAATTAATCCTCCCGCCGTCACGGAGAGGAGAGGAGGGGAGACTCGAACCCGCGGTACAGGCAGCCCCCAGCCCTGCCGTCGCGCCCTTAAGGGGGCGGGGCGAGCGGCGTGACGCCAGCGGGGGCGGAGCCGGGAGGTGGGCGCGGGGCGAGCGGCGGCAGCGGCGGCGGCGGCGAGCATGGGGTAAGCGGCGCCGGTGGGACCGGGGAGGGGGGGTTTCGGTCAACCGGGCAGGAGCGGGCCCGCCGCATCGTCCTCGCTTCCCGGGAAGAGCGCAGCGGGTGCTGGGGGCCGTGCTCGTTCCCTGGCACGGCGGAGGGGAGCACCCCGCGTCGTGTCACCTATGGGTGCGTCTTTCCGCATCCTGCGGGCGGTGGGAAGGAATCGGTGTACTGGGGGGGGGATGTAAATGGGATCGTGCGAGATCCTCCGCCTTTTTTGACCCAACGGTCTTCCACAAGGAAAGGGTTGCTGTGACACATGTTCCGGAGGAGGACTGCCCCTTCCTCTTTGCTGGGCTGAGGGAGCTTCTCCTACCTACCTTCAAGTACAGCGGGCGTGAGCCTCATCTCGTGATCGGCGTTCACTCCTGATGCGTTTTTAGTCCTAAGATACGAAAAATACCCCATCTCCCATGAAAGGGAGCTGCTGCATCTTGTACATTGTGGTTAAGTGTGCTTTGAGTTTGCCTCGATGATCCGTCTTAGCAGATGCATTGTTTAAACAACTTGTCTTGTGGTTATGCAATTTGTTCTGGGAATAGGTGTGATGTTAATGATTTCGGGGAAAAGGAAGGAATTGTAAATGTAAGGCATTTGAAATCAGAACATGGTTGGGAGTGCTCATGGAGGAGAATCCACAGTGCAATTCCTGTGCTGTTAATAAAGAATGTCGACTTAACGGTTCTGTTGGCTGTTGAGGTCGTTTCTGCTTCACCCACCTCTGGAGCTGCAGAGATTCTACTGAATCTGCTAGAGTCATAAAGGTTAAATGTAAAGAATGCAATAAAGATTATTTTTTTTTCCAGGCCAGCAAGCATAGTTATAAAAAAGTGTAGAAAATGAAATAATGTAGCCTTTTAAGAAACAAGCAAAACCAAAAAAGCATGCACATTTTTTAAAGGAATGCTACCAAGGCCCAAATCTACAAGGGTGCATTTATGAGGAACAGGAAACATTTAAGAACTAACAACTAAGTTGCATTAATTATCTTTGTTTTCAGCTGTGGAATGTCTATAAAGAGAGAATCAATTCATGTTTCACCTTGAGCTGTATTCCCTCTGTAGTTGTCACTGGTTTCTGCCTGCAAGGTGTGCTCCGCCCCCTTGCTCCATGCCAATTTCATTTTAAAGATTAATTTTAAGTTGTTTCTTGATGACTCTGTTTATTTATTACTTTACTATGTGGAGAGGAGAGCTGATGTCACTTGAGAGATTTCTCTGTATCTGCAGCAAAACGAGCTTAGTCTTTAAGCAGTCAGTTTATAAACAGTCTTTATGCAGGAGGAAAGAACAACTTCTTTAGTGCCTGTTCTTTCTCTTGAGTTGTAAATGCTACCTTTGAGGCTGCCCTTCAAAAGGAGGAGATGATGGTTTCCTGGCATTAAGGGTCAGAAAGCATTTCGTTCCCAGTCCTTGCATCAGGTTTATTCCTAGTTCCAGGTACCACTCTGGCACGTTGCTCATTAGCCCTGGCTTTTTAAGAGAATTTCACCTCTCTGAGGACTTGTCACAAACTGTGTGTGGACTGTGCTGCTGGGGTGTCTCTTATCCCTGCGTGGAAAACCTGACCGAAGTATGGTCTAATTCTGTGGACAGTGTTAGGGAAGGATTAGGGGTGGTACCTACGTTCTGCCTTGTTTTGTCTGGCTGAGGAGTTGTTAGTTTGCTTATGCTCCTGCTTTCTCTTTTGAACGCGGTGTTTGTTCTGAGGTATTCTGCAGAAGTGCCTGCTTAGCAGGCTTTCGGTAGGTTTCTTTTTATTAGCATCCTTTATTGTTAATACCTTGGAGTGCTGCTGAGACAGGGGTGCAAGACACTGTGAGCAGCCCCATAAAGCACTGTTTGCAGTGCAAGCAGTTCATGACCTATAATCTTCCTTTGGACGTTTTAAGGTCAATAAATGACTTTTCTTTGAAGTGCCTTAATAATTTAAGTACTTGAGAGCATTCTGTTGCCCAGAGCTCTGCATTTGTAAGCATTTTAGGAAAAGCATAAAAGTCAGTGTTAACTCAGATTCAGGCTTTTTCCATTGTTGATCAACACTTAAAAGCTCATTCAGAGCTTTTAAGTCAAAGTGTGGGCATTGGTTCATACCAGTAAACTTGTTAAATTTGCCATCATTTTTTCCTTGCATGTAAGATGACCATACACAATTTCTACAATTTCTGCTGCTACTGCTAGTACTACGATTTCTGCTGGGGAATGCATTGTGGCAAGGAATTATTGCTCAGAGGTGTTTAACTTTCTTTTTCCCTTTCAATTGGATTGCTGAATTTTCCCCTGCTGTGCTCTGGTTTCAAAGATGGATTGTGAGTAGTAAGGTTAATTTAGTGGGTTTTTTTTTCCCCCTTTCATTCTGCAGAACATAGCAGGAAACTGCAAAAAGCGGAGCGCTGATTCACTGGAACCACAGTTGTCACAATTTGCATTGGCAACATGGTTATTAGGTCTTGGTATGCCAATTCTCCAACAGTGACCCATACTGGAAAAGAAAATTCCAGTGACTCACATCCACAGTTCAACTAACTGTGAAGTATTTGAGTGCTGAAGGAGGTGGGTCAATTCCCAAGATCTGTATCAGATGTTACAGAAGAGGATAATGTAGTTCAGGCAACTGATGTCAGTATTTCTGAATGGAAACAGAACTTCAGATTGTCTTTGTACACAGTTAATTGAACTCTGTTTCTGAATTAATTTCTGCCTTGAAATTGCAGCGGGCTGTGTAGCAGGTACAGTAATTGTTAAGCCATAGTGCTTGAGAAAAGGCTGTTCGTCCTTATGCGATGAGAAGAGGGAGGCAGAGCAGGAGTCTTCCTGGGAAGCCTCAGCTGTCAGAGACAGGGCAGCCTTGTTAGGCTGGGGATGCTCTCACTCGGGTTTTGTGTTGTCTTGTGACTACCCTAATTTGCTGTCTCTCAGTTTAGGTGTTTTTAAGTAAATGCTTTCACTGCAGACAGGGTAAAAAACAAAACACTGTGATGTTGAACTATATCCCATTTCTCCTCCTTTCCATCAGGGAACTCCAGTTCACACTTTCCCATGTATTTGGATGCTTCAGCATCTGTAATAGGTTGCCAATGATAAGCAAATGAATGAGGAAGATAATCCATTGGAAAAAAACTTCTATAAATGTAAGCAGTCTTTGGTTAATGAGCAGAGGATTTATTTTCCAGTACTAGTCCTTATATTTTCTGTAATAAATGAGGTAAACTGCATACAGAGCCTCTTCTGTAAGGTTTGCATTCGGACACAGGTTAATCTCACCAAGGAATGTAAGCTTCTTGTCTACAAACAGTTGAGATTTGGATTTGCAGCTATTTTTAAAAAAATGTTCTAAGCTTTATACTAGCCTGAAAAGTAAACATAAGCTTGCACAATTTGTAACTGGAACTTGCATCCTAGGGCATTTGGGTTTGCCTTCAGTGTATTCTCAATGAAGAAGCTACCTGGAGCTGAGAGTGCAGTTGTGAGTTGCCATTAATGATTTCTCAGCTCAGTGGGCTTAATGTCCCGATTCAAGAGGCAGATGTGCATGGTTGGGCCACTGTGCTCCTCTTAACTACAGAAGACTGTTTCCTGACAAACCCAAAACAACTTGGCCTAAACATGCAAAGACACAGTGAGATTAATCACTTGGGTTACATTCAGGAGTTCATTTTTCTGTGGGTGTGTACTTCATGGACTGTGTACTTACTTAGGGTTTGGTATTCCCTCTTCTAACTCTGTGGTCTTTGCTGTACCTCTACACAGTATAACTGTGAAAACAGCAAATTTTTAACATGCAGGGGTCCTATAGCTTAAAAAACAGAGAATCCTTCCTTGAAAATGTGGTTAGAAGACCAGGATTGTTATTTAGTAGGATCTGAGTTCCAAAGCTAGCTTCAACTTAGCTGTTTCGTATACTTCCATCAAATAGCCACGGCCTAGATATGTGATAGATTGTGTTGTAGATGTATTGTGGGAGGAAGACAATAGATCTATTCTTATGGGAGGAGAATGTCCTTAAATTGCCTAGCTTTTTAAACTACAATTGTGGTGTCTTCTGTGCAATGAACGAGTTACTGATTTCAGAAAATATGTAATTGTGCCAATATTGATCTTTTGACAAAGTCTATCTTTATTAAAAAGCTTTTCTACCATTCATTTTTAGTGTGATAGTCCCCTCCCTGTCTGCTAGCATGATCTCTGGTTCTCAATTCCATTTGGTGTAAACTTAAACTGTTGGGTTTATTTGTGGGGTCTTTTTCCAAGTTATGGAAAGAACCAGTTGTCACTTTTATGACTTTTTTTTTAAATGAAGGTCTTGCTAAGGGTGAGTACCATTTGAAAGAAGTAGTGGTTGGCCAGATGTGACCTCTCCTGCAGAGGTCTGCTCTTACTTGTGGAGTATTGGGTTTCCCTTGGTGATCCTTCTTGCACTGGATGAGTAATACTTTTTCCGGAAGAGGTGGGGGGAGTGAAGCAGCATGTCAGTTCATAGTAGTATAGGACAATGAATTTACTTAATTTAAACTTTGCTCCTGCCTGAACACAGCGTTTCTTTTATCTGTGTGATGACACACAGGGTAGAGAAACAAGAGTGTTTCATGTGAGAGCTGGGTTATGTGGTGAGTGGGTGTAACCCAGTCTAAACTTCCTTTGATTGCACTTTGTGTGTGGTTGGCAAGTCATATACCGTGTTGCAACTTGCCAGAAAAAAAATCCTTTTACTTAGTTTTAACTCTTTAGCCAAGTTAGTTTCTAATTAGTTGCTTAAATCTGCTTTCTAGAATTAGTATGGTATTGGCAGTAGCAAATTAGAATCATAGAATAGTTTGGGTTGGAAGGGACCTCCAAAGATCACCCAACACCCCTGCAATGAGCAGGGACATACTCAACTAGAACAGGTTGCTCAGAGCCCCATCCAAGCTGACCTTGAGCGTTTCCGGGGATGGGGCATTTCCTACCTCTGGGCAACCTGTTCCAAGGGGTGTAGCATCCCATATCATTGAACTGGGACCCTAATGGTGGAAGGGAAACTGACTTGTTTGCCATGAGTATCTCTGCCTGTAATCAATCTACATTCTCTTCTTGTCACTAAAGGAACACTTTACATTTATTTTTCATCTGTAGATGCAAGTGGTCTGTATTGTGTTTAAGGGCAGTTTTTTATGCTGAGGGTCCAATGGACTTCTCTGAAACTGTCTTGTGACCTGCATGAAGCTGCTGTGTTAATTCTTGCCTTGCTGGTGAAAGACTTTGGTCCCTCTGAATGCAGCTCTTTTTCCCTTCTTGTTGCATGCGTATTTTTAACGTGCTGGTTACCTATAGCAATTATTCTCAATTATCTACAGAGTGTAGAATGATTTCCTGGGAACTTCCCTGAAAAATTGTATTTTTAGTATGTATTACAGAGGAATTTATGTAAACAGACATATTTAGTTTAAGTGAACTGTTTATAGACCAGAAAGATGCTTGTATGCATCTTCCATAATAACCTGTTGGATCAGGGTGTCGGATGTCTGAGTAAAGCCACCGACTCCGGGAAGTTCCCTCCCTGCCACTGTCTCATACAGACTGTCTAAGAACTTGTTGTGCTAAACCTGTTGCATGTTACTTAAAAAATTGAAGTTAGTGTTTTTTTAAGAAAGTAGTAATTAACTTTACTTCCAGTAGGTCTTTGTGTGTTAAATTAAAGTTTATTATTTTGGGCTTAAAGTAACCCACATCAGCTTTCTATTTGACCAAACAGAGAAAGGCCCCACTCAGTGTGTATTTAGCAAACTTTTTCTCAAAAGACTCTTGCATTCTTTTTCTGCAGGGCTTGTTGGCTCACTGTGGCGTTATTGTTGTTGCTTTAGTCTTGGTTCTCCTACTGGAGCTGATGTTAAAGGCAGTGCTCAGCTGTGTAGATTTCTCCTGACTTTGGGGACATAGCTCAGGGTTGTTTAGCCCGCAGGTAAGCAGAGGTGTTGCAGCGATTGTTTTGGGGGGCTCATGCTGCAAACTCTTCTCTTCTGAGGATACCTAGAAATAACTATGGAAAGTTGTGGCAAGTTTTAGTGGTTTTCAGTGGGAGTTAATAGTTTAACTGTGCTAAAATACCCTGGTTGGTCTGTCAAGTGTTAAAATTATGCTGATTTTTTCCTGTAAATATTAACCTCACAGGAGTTTGCTTTTTGTATAATAGTAAATGTTTTTATTGAGTCTCTAGCAAAGTGGTTCTTGTGTTTTGAATCTTCCTGTTAAAAAATTAAACTGAGGAAGTCTGTTGTTTGTAAAGTTGTAAAAACTAATTCCTCTGAAAGACTAATGGTAAATCTTACTGCTGCTTCCTAACAAAAAAAAGAAAAAGAAAAAGAAAAAAGTTCATCCCTTATTTTCCTGCTGAGCTCTGGAGGCAGCATGTGCCACTGTATGGCTGCGACTCACATGTTGGACTTGGGAAAGCATCTTAGTCTGAGGACTTGATTGGTTGTGCCTTATACTAGAGTCAGGGCAAGTCTGGACACTTACCATTCTGACACATTTCTGGGAACTCTATGCTTTTCTGGGGCAGTAAGGAACGATATGTGTATATTCGATTTTTTTTAGACTTTTAGGAATGGCCTAAATTATTTTCTGAAGTCTTTCCAGACCACCCTGTGTTACAGCCGTAAGTCAGTATTTGTAAATGGTTTTTAAAGCAGCTGTGCTTTTGAAAAGGGCCCTGCCAGCATGTTTCGTGCAGCATGGAATAAATCTTGGAATAGAATAAAACTTGCAAAAGAAATAGGCTGCTTAAAGTAATTATTCTCAGAGCTAAGCGGTCAAACATTGTTTGACCCTAAAAAGTCACAGTGTGTCCCATTGTCATAAAAGTATAGATATACAAAAACTTTCTTTACAGCAGGACTTAAAAAATTATTCCAGTTTATGTGATTCAAACTATTCATGAGGTTTAAATTTATGTTTATTGGAATTGAAACTTGGGTATTTTAAAAGGCCTTAAACACAGTCAAAGACTTTATGTTTTTTTTCCCCTGACAGTGTTTGAGATCTTGGATATAGACAAAAACTGCCTTGAGAATTAATAGAAGAAATAGTGCTATTTAGAACATCAGTTTGATTTCCCCTTGGTGATACCTCTATTGGGTCTCATCCAGTACCAGAAGGGGTAAAAGAGGCACTAATCCCATAACGCCCTTTATGTGAGCTGATACATATTTTGAATAATTAGAAGACTTTAGAGGTAAGGTGAGTCTGTGAGGTATAAGCGCTTTCCAAAGGTGAGAGAAAAGGAGTGGAGTAAGAGTAGGGCAAGGATGGAGAGAGGTAGTGGTAGGGAAGGACAGGGAGTCATCCTTTCATATTTACTTTCCCATGGATTTTATGAGAAGTTGTAATTTAACATTGCTGCAATAAAACTGCTGTTAGCTTTGGGTTTGCTTTCAATTTTATTTTCTATTAAATTATTGGCAAAAGTTAGCTTGTATGTGAAGAGAACACACCAGGAAGTGACAGTGAATGAGCTAGAGCTGTTTATAACTGTTTGTGCTTTATTTAGAGACCATGGCATATATAATGTGGGAGTCTGGAAAGCCATGTTCAGACTGTGATGCCAGCAGAGTCTTCTGACTGAGTGCTGTGGCCACCCTGACTTCTGTGCTCTGACGTTTGTTTGCAGAAAGCAGGGTGTAAGGTGTGTGGGGTTTGTTTGATTTTTCTTTTTCCCTTGGTTAACCATTCAGTGAAAGAATCTTTAAGTTACAATCTCTCCAGTCTGTTCTTTTTAATGTTTTGTTTTCGTGTGCAAGGTCCTGCACGTGGGTTGGGGCAGTCCCAAGCACAGATACAGGCTGGGCAGCGATTGGATTGAGAGCAGCCCTGAGGAGAAGGACTTGGGAGTGTTGGGGGATGAGCAGCTCAACATGAGCTGACAAAGTGCGATCGCAGGCCAGAAAGCCAGCCTCGTCCTGGGCCACATCAAAAGAAGCATGGCTAGCAGGGTGAGGGAGGGAATTCTGCTCCTCTGCTCTCATCTCATGAGACCCCACCTGGAATACTGTGTCCAGCTCTGGGGCCCCCAATGTAAGAAGGACATGGACCTGTTGGAGCAAGTCCAGAAGAGGCCACAAAGATGTTAAAAGGGCTGGAGCACCTCTGCTGTGAGGATGGGCTGAGAGAGTTGGGGTTGTTCAGCCTGGAGAAGGCTCTGGGGAGACCTTTGAGCCTCTTCCAGTTCCCAAAGGGGCTACAGGAAAGATGGAGTGGGACTCTTGATCAAGGAGTGTAGTGGTGCAATGGGGTGTAACTGTTTTAAATGGAAAGAGGGTAGAGTTAGATTAGATATTAGGAACAAATTCTTTGCTGTGATGGTGGTGAGGTACTGGCCTAAGTTTCCCAGAGAAGCTGTGGATGCCCCATCCCTGCAGGGCTTCAAGTCCAGGCTGGATGGGACTTTGAGCAACCTGGTCTGGTGGGAGGTGTCTCTGCCCAGGGCAGGGGGTCAGAACTCAATGATCTTTAAGGTCCCTTCCATCCCGAACTATTCTATGATTACTCAACATTCAGAAAAGTGCTTCAGGGCAGTACTCCCTCGGCAGGGAAAGGACAGACATTCTTTCAGTAAGGTAGTGCCTGACAGCTTAGATGCTCCAGAAGAGCATTGCTAGTTTTGATTGTTAATAGAAATGGTTAGAAAACCAGTATTCTTGAAGAGCTCCACTGTTGAAAGACGGGGTTGATGCAGCACACTGCAAGTTGGTAGCACATACTGTTTTGTTTTCTCTAAGTGTCACCCTACCTTCTGCTCTTTCAAGACGTTAAGTTCTGCGTGGACCCAAGCACTGGCAGGAGAATTACGCTTGTGCTGTAAAGTAGGTGATAAAAATGCCTGCAGTAATCCAGTTGTGTTCGCTTCTTAGAAAACTCTGTGTAGAACTCACTCCTGTCTGTTGTTTCACTCCCTGGGCTGTTTCTGAAGGCTTATAATTTTGGTCTGCAGTAATGACATGCTGCTTCCGTGGGTAAACTGAATCACAGTGTCTTACACAGGCACACACAGAGACCTGCATTTTAAAGTGTATATGCCTGACATGACTGTACTGCAAATATGTGTCTCCATTTAGCTCTTTAAAAGATGTGTGCAAAATGTCATCATGCTGCGGTTGCGTCATGTTAGACACAGACAAATGAGGAAGATGCACTGCGTGTCTCCAACAGCTGGGTGAAAATAAGGATATGCTGCTTTGGTCTTTTTTTGCCTGAGCTTTGCTTTTGTCGCTTTCCTTAGTAGAGACAGGAAACAGGCAATGAGGTATGTGCTCCCGTGAGTGGAAGACTTTATTACAAATAAGCAAGTGGAGCCCATGCTTCAAACTGCCCAATGTTTATCTGTTAGTGGCCAGCTTGGCTGCAGATCATGTTGTGCTGTTTTCTCTCTTGTCATATCAGAATTGAATTTGGTCGTGAAAGATGAGGACTCTGCCAGTTTCCTGCTGTGCTGGTTTATTTATGATCTGTAGACGTTTCTCCATCTGTTTTCTCCATATCTTAGCTTTGTTTGATTTTTGCTGGCCTTTGCTAAAGTTTGAAGAGGTTCATTGTCTGCAGAAGTAAAGAATTCTGGTTGTTTTTGTCAGGCCTCATCTCTTTCCTCGATGCAAGAATTTCTTTCCTTGGCATAGTTCACTAGCAAAAAACCTCTTACCTTCTTTACAGGGGCAAAAGCATCAGGAAGAACCTGGAAGACTTTTTTTTCCTTTGTTGTCTCTGCTTATGTTGTTTGATAATTGTGTGTAAGGAAAATGTTAACTTCCCTAGTGAGAGAGCTTTCTCGGGGTTGATACAGAAGTGGGAGCGAGAGCAAGGAAAATGCCAGTGGTTTGTCCCAGGCATTCAGGGTGTGGTGTCTCTTGTGAACGTCGCAATCAGATGGTCAAGCCAAATGTATGAATCAAATTTGCAGACTTTTCTCTTTTTTTCTTCTCCAGTGTATATATGAATTCATATAATGAGTATAGAGTAAGGACACAGTATAATTAATCTAAACCCACAGGTCGCTCTTAAATCTAATGCGTTTCTGCATAAACAAGTGTTCACCTTGTGTTTGATCACTCTATGTGTGTTTGCTCTTGGCCTCATGGACAGGAGGCAGCCTGTCTTTCAGGATGTGGTATCGTTGTGTGCATTTATCTCCCCTTTTTCCCCCTCTCTCTTACCACCTCTCATCCTCCCCAAAACTGCATTTCTATCTTCCTCTTTATACCAGGCTTGAAAGAAATGGGATTTTTGCATGGAGATGAGCTGGCTGTGAACTTACTGTGCTGAAGTGAAACCAACGCTCCTGAGGAGGATGGGGGAGCACTTAAAAGCAGCATGGTTAGGAAAGCACTTGCATGTTAAGTCAGGGTGTAAAAACATTCCCTAGAGGTGCAAACGAAGGTGACAATGCTTTGCTTTTCTGGCAGCATGTCTGACACAGCCTCTGTGACTTCAGGAGGCTGCATCAGTCGCTGCTTCCTGTTTCCCATGGAAATGCTTAGGTGCAGTGACCGAGTAGGCACACCATGGTATTAGATTTAGTACTTGGGGAGTAAATCTGTAGTGTTATATTTAGCACTCCACAAAATCAGTGCACAAGTTAGATACAGTAAGGTAAATTATTGTGCAGATTCTTGAAGGAGATTTGGTCCAAGCTTTTTATTTCTCTCCACTGCAGAAATGGAATAAAATAGATGGAACTGCACCAGGGCAGGGGACACTACGAGATGGGGACACAGGGGAATGGGGAGAGGAATGCATTTAAATTGAACCTGGTTTATTTGTCAATGCTGATGTTCAGTGTCCAGCTTACTGAGGGCTAAGTTTCTCTGGAAGACTGAGGTGAGGGCTTCCAAATTTGAGATAAGGAAAGAGTGCTTTGCCTTTTGTTTTGTTTTGTCTTTCCCCCCTGATCAGTGATTTGACCTTCCGGTCTCATTGATACTCAAAACCAGTTTTCACATTTGATGGCTGTCTGGTAGCCAAGCACAAATTGCTGGAGGTTCTAGAGATGTGTCATTTCACTTAAAGCTGTTAACAGGAAACTGAACAGGAAAAAAGCTAAGAGTTCTGTAGCCAAAATCTCAATGAAGAAGCAAAAACAGGATGGATATAAAACCAGCTCTCTGCTCATTAATTTTGAGCCTGTTGTTCATTAAAACTTACTTCCTGCAATTGTTCCCAAATGTGGTGCATTTTTTTTTAAGGAATAAAAATGCTGGAGACTTTGGCCTTTGTGGACAAAGGGCTTTATTGATTTCAGACAGTGGGAAACAGATCATGCAAATTAACACTTAAGAAGGAATTGTTGCTGGGCATTTAATGCTCTACAGGGTTACTTTTTCTTTCCTGTGTGGTAAACAGAACTTATACACAGTTGTTTCCGGAAGCTTTACCTCTGCTTCCTTTTGGTACATGTCAC
The DNA here is from genome assembly GCA_013400555.1 of Jacana jacana. Classification (NCBI taxonomy): domain Eukaryota; kingdom Metazoa; phylum Chordata; class Aves; order Charadriiformes; family Jacanidae; genus Jacana; species Jacana jacana. The sequence goes on from VZTM01036415.1 coordinate 19,818, forward strand.
AGAGGTAAAGCTGATGTAACTGTTGACCTTTCCATGCAATATTTTGGTGTTTTAGGCAGTGCTTATGTCTCCTGTAGCGTAGCACAACATACTTGCTGTTGCAGTAAAGTTGGCAGAATTTCAGCTCCTCCTATCCATGTGAAACACAGCTTCTAAAAACAACTGTTTACAAATGCCAAGGAACCTGTCAAGGTTCTGCAGTCTGGAGAGGTCTCCTTGGTACCAAGATTGTCCCGAGATTGGGCCTGGAAGATCTTACAAATGTGCAGGGAGCTTGTTGTCCCCCCAAAGTCTGGGGCACTTCATTTCAGATGTGCCTACCTGTGTGTTTTGAGCAGTCAAGGAACGCTTGGACAATGAAGCTATCAAGCCAGTGATTTTGAAGCCTTATCACTGTAATCTTTTGGAATACATCAAGGGACACGTGGTTGCACTAAACCACCAAGAATCGCAGCCACACTGATATGACAGGGACCAATGACTCATGATTGAGTCACAGAAATCACAGAAACTCAAGTTTGGAAAGGACCTACAAGATCATCTAGCCCAACCCTCCTCCTGTCACCAGTACTACCCACTGAGCTACTAAATCATGTCTTGTAGCACCTCATCCAGACACTTCTTGAACACCACCAGGGACAGTGACTCCACCACCTCCCTGGGCAGCCCATCCCAGTGCCTGAGACCACTCTTGGGGAGAAAAAGGTTATAATATAAATCTCCCCTGGTGCAACCTGTGAATTGTTCCCTCGAGTCTTATCATGAGATCTCTGGGAGATGAGGCCAACCCCCTCCTCTTCACAACTCCCCTTCAGGAAGTTGTAGAGAGCGATGAGGTCTCCCCTGAGCCTCCTCTTCTCCAAACTAAAGCATCCCAGCTCCCTCAGCCATTCCTCATAGGACTTGTGCTCCAGACCCCTCACCAGTTTTGTTGCTCTTCTCTGGACACGTTCCAGGGCCTCGATGTCTTTCTTGTAGTGAGGGGCCCAAAACTGAACACACTACTCGAGGTGCAGCCTCACCAGAGCTGAGTATGGGGGGATGATCGCCTCCCTGCTCCTGCTGCCTACACTGTTCCTGATGCAGGCCAGGATGAGCTGTTGGGCTCCTTTCCACATACAGGGGAGCAGGCTCCATGATAGGGGTGCTTCTGCTTCCACTCGCCACTTCTTCCCGTTTCTAATTCAAATGCATGAAGCAGTAAAAGTAACAGAGTGGAGGAGGAGCAATGTGTTTGCTACAGAACCTTAGGTTAAAGAGTAATAAAAGTGTGAAAAGACTCTTACTACCTCTGGTGGTATCTTTCTTTTGCAGTTTTGGAACCCTTGTTGCGATTGGAATTACTGTTTGTGCAGTGATTATAATTACAATTATTCTATGCCTCACCTGTTCCTGTTGCTGTTTGTATAAAGCATGTCGAAGACCACGGCGTAAGTTCCTGTATATTTATTTTCTTTTTCACAGCTTTTAACAAGACTTTATTTCATGTAGATATTTTTTTTTCCCCCCTAGAGAAATTATATTCCTATTAAAGGTGAAAATAATCTTGCCTTACCCTCTGCTACAAAAGTTGCAATATGTAAACATTAAAACCAAGCATTTTAGTTGCTTCAGAATGTGAAGGTGCAGGGAGATGTTTTGGAAGGCTTTCTAAGCCTTTAGAAGTTCTCTTTCCTCGTTCCCCTATGTGTGAATTTGGGAGGGCTGGGGGTTGTGGTGGGGGTATTTTTGTTTGTTTGTTTTGGGGTTTTTGTTTGGTTTGGTGTGTTTAGGTAAGCAGGGGATAGAGTGAATTTTTCCTGTCTCTTAAAAATATACCTGAAAAATACACCAAGGGCCGAGGATTACAACAGTGCAATCTTGAGCAAAGACTATAATTGTAGCATAAAGAGGAAGGAAATCTTGAAAACAAATTACTGTAGTTTATTCTGTGGTGTTAATACTCCCTTATTCCAGTAAGAGAGATGAACCAATGATCCAACAAGAGTCAGTGACTTAATCTGTATATGCCTTTCTGTTCTATTTGGAGAAAGACTTACTAGCACCTGGACATATTAGTCTGTAGACAACATACAAAAGGAAACTAATTTGGGCAGTCAGGGTAGGAAGCTCCTGACCTAATAAAGGAGATCTTTATCACCTTAATCCTTAAAAGCAGGTCATATTTAAAAATTAGCAGGCTTTCCAGTCTCATACCAATGATAGATAACTTGGCTGCAGGGCTGAGTTCCTGGGTTTTGAGAGTCCAAGAAAGAAATTCTTTGTTCTTTGTGGTTGAGAATCAAGGAGGTAAGTTGGCTGCTGGCCCAGTATGTGAAAGCTCTCATTACAACTGAGACCAATGGAAAGGATATTCTGTAGGCACCCATTTCCAAATCCTTTGTGGAACTTTAAAAATGAAATTACCCAGATTTTGAGGGGAGAAACTGATCTTAAGAGAGAATGGTGGGGTTTTTTTCTACAGTGCTGTCGTTGGCTGTACCAGGTGATCTCTGAGATCCACCAGCACTAACCATGTTCCTTTTGCTTGTTCGTAGCTGTTGTGACCACCACTACTTCCACTACCGTGGTTCACTCTCCCTATCCCCAGCAACAAGGAGTGCCACCCAACTATCCAGTAGCTCCGTATCAAGGATATCAGCCCGTGGCTGTCCAGCCACAACCGGGAATGCCGGTAGCACCGTACCCTGTACAGTATCCCCCCCCTTACCCCATGCAGCCCTCAGGACCCCCAGCTTATCATGAAACAGTGGCAGGTAAGGCAATGCTGAGTCTTTTCATCTCTTAAATAGCTAAAGAGACGGTTGCATTGGAGCCAGTCTCGTATTATTGACATGTATTACTTTTCTGTGACTATATTAATGTAAATGTAAACAAATTATGTAAAGTTCAAGTGGTGGTGGATGCTGTGATTCACCCTTACTGAAGTTTCCCTATCACTGTGTCTAGGTTAGATATTGCAAGAGGAGATGTAGCTGGAGCTGTATCTAATTCAGTTAAAATTTCATATTACAGTCAGAGTCCAATTGACATAGGTATAATACTCGAGTGTTCCTGGTCTAATATTTACTACATATTTTAATGTCTAGACAGATGGCATTTTCTAGTAGTTTATCGCTGTGTTTATAAAATAACAAGCTTCTGATCAACTTCAGACAACTTTGCTGATGATGAGCAGTTTGAATTATCACAGTCTTTTTTTTTTTTTCTTCTGCTGCCCTTCCACAGCCTTGCTTTCTTGCACCTTTATTGTTATGAGTTAATTCCCACTTCTGTGGGAATAGCTGTTTTCTGAACAATTGGCTCCTGGCTCTTCCTGTTACCTGTCCTGGCATCTTCAAGCTCTCTTACAAACCACACTGTTCATCCTTCTAAGTAACAAGCAAAGTATAGTCCTGAATAGCAGACAATGCCCTTAGAAAGTAACTATTTTGTGACGATTCAAATATAAAGTGGCTGTACTTGGTCTTTAGCATTTGCAAATGAGTTAGAAATTGTACATCAGCAATGTGTAAAACAGCCCTGTGTGTAAGAACACTGACGTGGCAGGCCCTGTTCGCTGTATTTTTCTATTGTCTCTGAAGAAGCTGTGGGCTTTATGGGATTACCCCAAAGTTCTTATTTTCATCTTTATCACGTGAGGGAGCCAATAAACTGGTCATTTTGCTTCTCCTCTCTAGTTTCTCAAACTGTTGCTTGTTTCATAGTTTGTAAAATCCTTTTTATTTTCTGGGAACATCTCGAAGCCCTTTTCCATGGGAAACAGGAAGCCTCAAAATGAGAGCTCTTTCCTTTATTTCTCTTGCCTATTAACCAAACCAAGGGGCAGCCTCTTAATTAGCTCACATGCAAGGGAGAGAATACCTGCTCTGTCCCACAGGAGCTGAACCTGCTCGATTTACGAGATCAGGGAAAGATAACCACACTTGTGCCTCCAGGTGCTGGCGTTATTTGAACTCACTCACACTCTTTGGCAGACCTGGACACGAAGCAGCCACTTGAAAGTACCTTTTCTCAGGATACTAGAAAGTAAGGGTATCTTCTGAGTGATACACATCTAGGATGTATGTAAAGCTCTTTAATGTGCTCTGTAGTGGTGGGATGCTTTTGGTTTTTTAATTATCTGTGTGACAGTTCACAGGAAAGCATTCTCCCTGAAGGAGTCCTGAGATGCTTTCTCGAGTGGTTTATTTTCACTTCTTGACGTACTATCAAGCATACCCTGTTGTCTGTTCATCTCTGAATTCCACTGGCTGCTTATCTCTCCTTTTAAGGCTAAACCATGTGCTTGTGGCTACCACAATATCCACGTACACCACTCGAGCATCAAAAAGCCCCACAAGATCAAGGGTCTGTGTGATCTTAACTTGTGAAACATGGATGCTTTATGAGCTAGAGCAAGCTGATCTCGAGTCCAGTTCAGTTAAGATGCCAGACAAGTTGAATCTCTTAACTGTGTGCTCAAAACAGAAGTTGCCAGTATAGATACAGGATTCGGAATGTAAACTGTACAAACCCATTTTTCTCTTGTGTTTTGCTTTTGCAGCTGGTGCTGGAGCACCGTACCCAGTCAGCCAGCCCCCTTACAACCCTGCTTACATGGATCCTCAGAAGCCCACCTATTGAAAACATCTTCTACTATCTTTCTGCATACAAAACTTTTAAAAGTATAATTTGTGCTGTTTACACTGTGCAAGTATAGTATATTTTTCTGGAAGACAGCAATCTTTTGTCCAAGTAAAGTGAAAGTTTATTCATTATCTTTTTTTTTTTAAATGCTTTGAGTACAAGGAAGGAGTGTTTTTCTTGCAGAAGTTCTTAATTTATACCTCAAGCAAATCCAAAAAGAGATCTTTTTTTTTTATATATATACAATGAGAAAGGCACGAGGAAGGAATACTTCAGAAATAAGAACCACAATAGCATTTGTTGTGCAATAATTTTGAAAGGAATGGTCTAATACGAGCATTATCAAACACCCAAAGCTGTAGCAATCTTTTGCACAGTATTAAAACATCAAAGCTTAATCTCCAAGAAACTACCTGATATATTTTATGTATGTTCTGCATGTTTTGAAGTTATTAGTATTGTAGGTAAGCTACAATGTAATACATTTCATTTACCATTCAAAAGGGAATTTTCTTATTTTTAAATGTATTTGCCTTCAGCAGGGGGTAGCAAACCACATTTTTCTGTGCTAAGTAGCGTGAGTTGATAATTTCCTTGTTTTCTTGCCCAATTTTAAGGCTTTAAAACTGTGCCTTCGTTGGGTGTTTTCTCAGGCCATCTTAATTTATAGCTGGAAACTAACAACAAAACCAAACTCTCTGCCACTTCGTAGAACAAACAGATCAAAAGCTGAAAACCTGAGAATTCTTCATAAAAAAAAATTGGACAAATATTTGTTGTCCAGGTGTTATTGGACAAGCTTTCTTAAGTCATACTGTGTTAATTATGTTTGGAAGGAAAACTGGCACCTTAATGAGGTTAAACAGAAGTACCTGCCCGTGTTCAGTGCTGCCTCATCCTAGACATGGAATTTATTTTCCAAGAGGGGTGGGATATCAAATAGATTGGGGGTTCTAAATGCTGTCTGTCTCTTTTGGGAACCAGAGAAGGCAGGAACCTGGGGATGACAGATCTTTATAGACTCAGTCTGCATTTGAAGAATAATACATGGGGGAGGCTAAGAAATCCCAGCCCATCACACAGTAGAGATTAAACCCCCCCTTTTGTCTCCAGCACTCCCATAAAGCTGAGCAGAGAATGAGAAATCGGGGAAAGGAGCGGTAGGATTTGGTCACGGTGAGGAATTTCAGGAAGGTAGTGCTTGTACTCATGAAACCTCTGGAGGTGTCCTCCTGACTGTTACCAGTGTTTGCAAGGGTTTTGACTCTATACACCCTGTATTGATAAATGTATCATGATTTTTATTATTTTTTTTACCATCCTCTACAATTTGATTTTTTCTAACACTGAAATACAACTTTTTATTCCTCAGTGGAGCTCTCTAGTCTGTTGTATGTATCACTGTGACATAACTAGCAAAATAGTTTTGACATATCTCATACACTGATTTTACTTTTTTATAAAGAGGCCATTAAGCTGTTCGTCCTGTGATCGTATTTAGGGTCTATCAACAGTTTGAAAAGCATTGATGGTGGCATTGTTTTACCTCATGTGATGGATGGAACCTGCTGCTGTCAAAGGCAACCTTATTTCTCTTCCTGAGCTTTGATTTTATTTCTAGGTTATTCCTTTTTTCCCCCCAAAAATGTCTTCAGGGCATTTCAGAAGAAACTTGTAGAAAGTTTTTTAGCATAAGAATTCATGACAACCTATACCTTTCTGCTACACATCTCTTACATAGAGTTTTGAAGTTAATAGCATGAATTAGTGCCAGGAGGCACTCACGGAGCATGCACATCCTGTATCTGTGTATTCTTCCTCTTTCCTGCCTTGGAAGCCCAGAAATTGGGCAATGCTTCGTTACACTGTTTGGAGCTATGTGAGGACAACCAAAAATGGACAGTGTTTCCTGTATGGATACTGAAGAGTTTCCCTAGAAATCTGGAATTTTTATGTGTGTGGGGGCACTGAGTAACTGCAGAAATAAATCCCTTGCTATAGATCCTACCCTTCTGTGGTTATTTGTATAGAAGGAGGGCAGAGGCTATTCCAGCACCTTTGCTGGCCACCTGCCTGGATGGAGTCCATGGCGAGCACAGGGACAGTGTTCTAGTGTTGGGGCTTCACGGGGCTGTTGCTTTGCACTGATCTTCCTTTCCTCTATCGGGTGAGACAGTGTATGGCTCCAGGCAGGGTTAGTTACCAAAGGAAAACCTGCAGCTTCATGAGAAGTTGGCTCAGTTACCTTCCTTAAGGAAGAGGTAGCAGGAAAGTAAAGTTTTGGTGTAGATGTTGTACAGACCAAAGAAATTGCTGTGAATGCCAGTGTATGGTGGGAGGAGACGAGGGGTAGGGTGGAGGAGACGAGGGGTAGGGTTGAGGAGCCTGAAAATGTACACCTTTCCCTGAGTGAACATATGCTAAGGACAACTGTATACAAGTGAAGAGACAAATCGTTAATACACAAGGAAGTACTTTAGTGGTAGTATTACTCCTTCAGTTACAGAACTCCTTGGAAGAAAAGGGTCCACTTACTTCATAATTGAAGCACTTTATCACATCTTCTCTTATTGTTTGTGTATTAATCATCATCAACAATGAGTGGGACCAAATTTAATTCCCTTGTCACCATGCAGCCTGTTGGAACTTCTTTTCCTATAGTTAAGAGAAGGGGAACTTCTTTTCCTATAGTTAAGAAAAGGTGGAGAAGTTTATGAATCAACTTTGAAGTTTAAGAGCTGCTGAAGTGTCAGTCCGAGTAGGTTTTGCCTTTGCCTTGAAGCAGTTACCCCGGTGCTGCAGGGGAGGGGGGATGGAATGAAAGTATTAAATGTTGAAGGAGTATGTGTTCACTTTGGTAATTCTGTAAGTGCCTTTGTTTCAAACAAGTTTTGTGAAATTGAACACGGCAGAATATCCTGTTGTACTGAAGTTACTGGGCAATCATTGTTGATTTGATTACATATTGTACCTGGCTTTGTATGGTGTTTGTAGTTTACATGTAAGTGTTCAAAAGAAATGGTATAAACTCTATGCACCTTTGTAATAAATGCAGTGTTTGAAGTATGTTCTCTCATTTTTGTTTTCTTAGCCTCAATTTATTATTTAGCACTGTATCTGCAAAGCTCCGTTTTCGCTCGTTGTGTTTGACAGCTGGTGTTTACCAAGTGTGCTTCCAGTCACTCTGTATCCTGAATATCACTTTGGGCCGTGGGGACCGAAGCTTAATTAGAATTACAGGTCACAGTGTAGAGCAAGGACAGTGTAACCTCCGGATGATATTCTGACAGGACAGTTGAGAGCCAGGCTAACAGGATTGCTTTTGCTTCTCTGGCTTAAGGGGTGTATTAAATGGATGAGGTCTGAATGCATTAGGTAACAAATGCCAAGCTAGGGTAGGCAAGGTGGTAGACTTCAAACAAGTCTATGATTTGATTAAAGTTTAATATCTTCTCAAAGTATGTTTCGACTTGTGTGTTGAGTATCGCCCTTCTTTTATCGACTTGACCAATTCAGTGTGTGGTAAGTGATGCTTTCTATTCTGTGTGAAAACATTTTCACTGATTTTTGGGGGTTTTTTTTGCTGTATTTTTAATACTTCTCCAAAAAATGCTTTCAAAAGGTTCTATTCATGCCCCTGACTTGTTGGTCGTTCACTTGAGAATATTTTCTCTGAGCAATTCAAGAATGCTTTTTATAAGACACCAAGTAGCACTGAATTGCTTGAGGGTGCTCAGCGTATCGTAATGGTTACCTTCAGTCTGTTGGTGAAGTTTCCAGTATAGGATATGACAGAGACTGGGGGGAGGGGAGACAAAGCAAGCCCACAAACCCCACCAAACCCCACAAACTTCTTCTGAAAGACTTGTTTATCGTGGAATAATCGGGTAGTTGTGGAATGTCACTTCTTGCATTTGTTGGAGTTTCAGCTGCAGGCTGATAACACACCCCAGGTGAAATACAGATCACTTCACCTCCAGTTTTATTTCCTGTTTTCCTAACAGAATTTACAGTCAAGAGGGGGCAGCTGACAAAATGTACCATCCTAAAAAGCTAACTCTAGAAATTGGATACAAGTAACGCCTAGGCTAGAGATCACACCAGGAAATTGCAGAGTTATTTCTGGGTTTGTGGCCAATATTTTATTCATATGTTGGTTCTTCTGCCCCCCCCCCCCCCCCNAGGTCCTGCTGTGCGATATGGCTGAATTTGGGAAGTGTGGAGCAGAGGAACCTCCTCTGGTTGAGAGAAAAGCCATGTGCCTTCCCTTCATCCTGCATACAGGTCTGAGGAACAGGAGCCAGCGTGGTGTTTAAACCTGTCAGATGTCCTTTTACCGAGCACACAGAGTTTCAAAGGTACTTCCACCATCTAAAATTGCTGCACTGTCCTGTAGGAAAGCAGACAGCTGAGCTGAAAAGCTGCAAGCCTGGGGTTAGGTGAGGGATACTGCTGGCTGGGTTTTCGTAACGTTTAATCAGCAGTTGTTTACGATAGCGTGAATTTTTCCAGAACAGATCTTGGCTTGCATCTTAAAACCCGTGGCAAGGTTGCACGGAGGAGCTGGACACAAATGAGGGAAAAACTTTAGCAATTATTGCCAAACAAGCAATTGACTCCTATTTTTTTTTCCTTTTTCACATATGGAAACTTAGTCCCATGTCTAGGCACATATGAAAACTTGCCAGGTTTGCTTTGGCCGGTGGTTTGGTGCCTATTTTTTTCCCCTCTGGTTACTATTTGACTTGGTCTATTTGTTAGCAGAGCCTGCATCACAGCAACCTGGTGTCATTTACAGCTTCTAAGTTAGCTGCATAGGAGGTAAAAGAATACCTGAGTTAAAGCTGTCAGAGGTGAGATAAGGCTAAAGAAAATAAGTTATTTCATCCTTTCAAGAGTTCAGGCATGTGTAGTGATGGAGTAGTCTCCTCTGATAGTCTCCTTCGCCTTTTTAAGGCAGTTGCCACTCAAGGCGAGTTAGCCATGTAATAAAGGATGTCCTTCTGTTGTAAAGTGATTTCTTTAGGATCTAACTGCTTTTGTCAGTGCTGGGTAGAGAGGAGGCTCTGCCTGGCACGGTGAGGTGTGGGCCCTCTCTGGTGCCCCTGGGGCCACAGCGTGCTGTGTGGCTTCAGAAGTGATGCCATTTCTGTCTCCCTGCTGTCTCTCTTCTCCCGCACACCAACACATCAGGTGGCTGTTTCACTTTTTGTTTCACTGGAGTGAAGAACAGTTCAAGATACGTATAAATGAGCCTCTGGTACCCTGTTTCCCTTACTGCAGGCAAAGTAACTTTTACCTCAGTTACTGGAGACTTTTCCTTCTAAGATTTCTTGCTCCTGCAGTTGTGTTTCGTGGCTCGCTCTCTGGTGTTTGGCCCTGGAATGGGGTAGGATCTGCTTTGCAGGCTGCTGGGCAGGTATTGCAGCACAGCTGTGCCGTGGAGGAGGTCTTCAGCAACACAAATTGTTTGGCTGCATTCTCAGAATGGTGACCTGCACTGCAACTAATGCATGGGCAAGAACCACTAACTGTTGTGTGTTACCTCGGTTAGGAGACTCTGCAGTTGCCTGGTTGGGAAATAATAACAAATATGAAAATAAAGTAGCTGTTGCCTCCAGATATGTTCAAAAGCAGGTTACCACCGAAGCAGTATTTCACCTAAAACTTTTTTAAGATTAGTCCCAGGTGACCCATCTGTACCTGCAGGGACAGGGTGCTCAGCACGTGGCTGTTTGGAGTTAAACTTCATACTGAACATGTTGACCTTTGCTCTTGGAAGCTTTTGGTTAAATTTCAGCCACAGTGGGTCTGTAGGTCTTACCAGGCTGCTAAAGAACCCGTTATGCATGGGTTTTATTTTTACCAATTTACACTATAAATGTAAGATTGCATGTTATTGCCTTCACAGCAGATAATACACAGGCAGATGGGAACTGCTGCCTTTGATCATAATTGACATTACTGACTGTAAGATAAAACCATTATTCAGTGGTTAAATCAGCATGCTGTTCCATCAGTCTAGCACAGGCTAAACTTTCTTAAGCAGTAGCTCAGATTAATATCAATTAATATGAATTGTTAATATTCATATGCTGCTGAGATTAACATGGATAAAACAAACTCAGGTCAGATGTTGCATGCTGTGTGATGAGGTATTTTGTATTTGCCATCTTCATCTATTATAGCTTGGTTCATAAACATTTATGGAGTCGTTTGTCTTGGTCCAGGGCTGGACTAGGTGATCTACAGATGCTCCTTCCAACCTTAACTAGTCAATGATTTTGCAAGTTGTGGAAAATAAGGTGTTACCCATGCAAATTCACCAAGTATTTTAGTCAATGAAGCATCATTGACTTTATCTCTGTGCATAGTTTGAGTAGATAAACGGCTCTGTGTTTGAATCCATGTAGCACCTCGGGTCCCTGAATTGCCAGGGGAAGATGATTAATAAGGCAATGATGCCTCCTCCTGTGCTGGGGCTGTTCAGGGGCAGCTTCTTCAGGGAGTGCTTAATGAGAACAGTCCGAGTTTGGTATTTCTAGGTTGTGAGGATAGTAAGATCTGTAATAATTCTTCAGGTTTTTTCAGGGGATAATCAGCTGTTGCTGACATGATTGGATCTCTTAAATACAAAGAAAAAATCCCAAGACAATGTATAAAGGGAAGAATTCATGCAAGCCAGTACAATCTTGGAATGATACTGATAAATGATGGGTCACGGTAAATGATGTAACGATTATGGCAGTTCTGTCATTATACCTATGTCTGCATTTTCTCTTTAGGAGTGCAGCCTCATTTTTCCTCAGGAGAATCAACTTCTCGGTTTGGAGCACTGTGCCCAGTTCTGGGCTCCCCAGTTCAAGGACAGGGAACTGGCGGTGGTATAGCAGGGGGCTACAAAGATGATGAGGGGCCTGGAGCATCTCCCTTATGAGGAAAGGCTGAGGGACTTGGGTCTTTGTAGTCTGGAGAAGGCTGAGGGGGGATCTGATCAACACCTATAAATACTTCAAGGGTGAGTGTCAGGAGGATGGGGACAGTCTTTTTCAGTGGTGCCCAGTGAGAGAACAAGATGTAACAGGCACAAACTTGAACATTAGAAGCTCCATTTAAACATGAGGAACTTCTTTACCTTGAGAGTGGCAGAGCCCTGGGAGAGGCTGCCCAGAGAGGCGGTGGGGTCTGTCTCTGGAGACATTCAAACCCTGCCTGGACACATTCCCATGCAAGCTGCTCTGGCAGGAGTTTGGACTAGGTGATCTTCAGAGGTCCATTCCAGCCCCATAGCATTCTGTGATACAGAAAACGCCTTCCTTTTTAAAAGCTGTGGTTTAATTTCGTAATTAATACCATGATGTTACTGTCATTGTGAGCAGTGAAGGTGTGGGGTTCTGAGTTTGTTCATATAGGGCCTGGGCCCTACCACTTTAAAGTCAAAAGTGGGAAGAAAACAGAGCGCAGATGTACACCTTAGGGAGGGGGGATGCTGTGCCAGAAGGGAACAGTTTGGGGTATTTTCCTAGTGTTTTTCTCCCACTGATGACACTAGTGCTTAGAGATGAAGTTTCACAGTAATAAACTCCTTTCACCAAGTTGCCTTACACTCGCCCTTTAGATGAGGCCAGGAGTTTTTTAAAACTGGGCTGCTTCAGCAGTTGGGGATTCCTCAGCTGGTCTTCAGCCAAACTCCTTTGAACAGTTCGTTTGGCGTGTTCGCCCACGGAAGGGGTTTAGTTGCATTTTACTCCATGAACTGTGGTTAGAGAAATGAGGTGGTGAGAACAGCACAGGGCAGCTGAGAAGTGATGGCAGGTCACTGCGTTTTGGGATACTGTGACTCTCATATCGTTGTTATGACAGCCCCAAAGTTTGCTGCCAACTGCCAGATACTGCTTTGCCACTGCTCATAGGGCTGGTTTTAAATTATCTTTATGTTTATTTTGGTTTTGAGTAAGGAAAGGGCTTTTACCTGACATTAACAGATTCTTATCCGTGATCCTAAAGGCCAGGAAGTGCTGTGTTTTGTGTGGTTTGGTTTGAGGGGTTTTTGGCAACTGTGTCAAAAAGAAGGAAAAAAGGCTTTCCAAATGATTTAATACAAAACTGTATGCTCTTTCAGTTGCACTCACACTTCTGTTTTTAGGACCCAGGGTTCGGCTGATACCTGCAGCTGAGTACAGCAGGGGAGGACCTGACACACTTGAAAGGGTACAGCAAGGCTCTTCCTCTGGGCTTCAGCGCTGTACCCAGGGAAGGGGATGCTCATTCATCTTCACTGCAGTGCCAAACCAAACCACCCCACTCATTCTGCACACATTCCAATACCCTCATCTTGCCTGCTAAGAGTGCTCTCCTCAACGTTACCACCGTACTCTTCCAAGGTAACCTTTTTTTTTTTTAAAAAAAAGAAAAAGTTCTAGTATTTTTTGTTTTGGCATCTCAGCAGTTTCATGAAATTGAGAAAAATGAGTGAACTCAGATGATCCTTACAGGGCCCCGAATTTCTTGCCCAAAACTCAACTGCCAACTGGAAGTTATTTCTAGAAAGGTTTTTAAAATCGTGGTAAGCTGTTTACTAGGATCAACATGAAAATTCTGGAATTTTGTCAAGCAAGTGTTACAGCTACAAAAGAAACAAGTACCTTCAAAAAAAAAAACCATTCATATGAACCCAGTGATCCCAAACGTGTCGGCACCCTCAGCATCACAAACTGAGCTGTGGGCACAGTCAAAGGGAGAACAGAACCGTGAAATCCCCCTTCCGTTCACGGCAGCGTCGCGAAGGACGAAATTCAGCAGCGGAACCCGTCGCCATGGGGTTGTTTTGCACAGCAAAACAGGCCATTGCAGTGCAATCCTTACATCAAGATTTCTTTGCTTTCATCCACCTTTAGGTGAAATAATCGCAAAAAACCAAAATACATCTTAGTTGTGCTGCGTTTGAGTGCAAGCTTTAGCTGAGCACTCAATAAAAGAGATGATGTCGATTTCAGATTCACACTGGCAATGACTATTGTGATTTAGATGAGGAAGGACAGAGATCTTTGCTAGATGGTAGCTAGCTGGAGTCCATTCCTTGATCTTCTGCTTCTGGCTCAGAAGGATACAGTTCGTCCAAAATCAGTTCTGCAAGAACAACAGCAAAAAACCATCATGTTTCAGAGAGTCGGTTTTCTCCTTCATGGAGTGTGGTTATAGCTGGTACCTCTGCATTTTGAAACACAGTGACTGTAAAAGGCTACAGCAAATACCCTGTGCCAAGGTGCAGTGCAAACAGGTCTTTAGATAATCATAGAATCATTTAGGTTGGAGGAGACCCTTGGGATCATCAAGTCCAACCATCAGCCTTGCTCTACAAGTTCTCCCCTACACCAGATCCCTCAACACCACATCCAATCTACTCTGAAACACAGTCAGGGAGGGTGACTCCACCACCTCCCCGGGCAGCCCATTCCACTGAATGACCACTCCTCCTGTGGAGAATGTTTTCCTAATGTCCAGCCTAACCCTACCCTGCTGCAGCTTGCAGCCATTCCCTCTTGTTCTGTCACTCATTGCCCGTGAGAAGAGACCAGCACCAACCTCCCTACAATGCCCTTTCAAGGAGTTGTAGAGAGTGATGAGGTCTCCCCTCAGCCTCCTCTTCCTCAGACTAAACAACCCCAACTCCCTCAATCGATCCTCATAAGCCTTATTCTCCAGGCCTCTCACCAGCTTCGTTGCCCTCCTCTGTACTCGCGCCAGCACCTCGATATCTCTCTTGTGCTGAGGTGCCCAGAACTGGACACCAGACTAAAGGGGTGGCCTCACCAGTGCTGAGCACAGGGGGACAATCACCTCCCTACTTCTGCTGGTCACACTATTCTTTATGCAAGCCAGGATGCCATTGGCCTTCTTGGCCACCTGGGCACACTGCTGGCTCATGTTCAGCCGCCTGTCGACCAGCACCCCCAGGTCCTTTTCCACCAGATAAGTGTTTCATCATACAAACTTTTCCCCTTTTAATGCCTTTTTAAGCATTAAAAGAGAAGAGTCTGTTGCACAGTCAATGGAATTTAGCTGTTAGTGGAAAACCAGTCAAGGGCACTTTGTTATTTCACAACTGGTTCCGACTAGTTACTAAGTTTAAAACCTCATTTTCTGTGAAGTAATTCTGAAAAGCCACTAGGACAAAAGCACAGTGTTTTGTGGTTTAAAGGTAGAATTGTGCAGATTGTTCTACACAAGAAAGCTGGAATCAAGGATTTTGTTTGATCAGATAGGGGCACATCTCTGGAGAGAAAGATAAAACTACTCAAGAAGAATAGTGAGCAGGGATTCAGTGTAACAAAGCCTGAGGAGCACTAGGCTATGGACTGTCTTCAGAGATCTGAGCAACAACTGTCCATGGTGTTGGTACAGGGAACTTGTTCAATGAGAAAAGGGATAGAAGTGGAATTTCTATTTCTACAACATGAGGGAAAAACCAACATTATCACTGGACTGGTCTTACCTTCACAGGCACTCAGTTTTTGAGTCTTTTTGAGAATGGCTCTTATGCCCGGCATGGCTTGGTCGTATTGATGGAGAACTTCCAAACAGTGTTCGTGGAACAGCTTATCTTTCTGAGACAGGCTGTGCAAGAGTAGAACAGCGTCCCGTAAAAACTGGATAATTCGTTCCTTATGTGCACACAAGCTGGTCTCTGATCTTCTGATCTTCATCCACTGTCTATGTAACATTATAACTAGTGCCTTAACCACCTGTGAGAGGGGAAAAAAAAAGTGCCTCAATACACAAAACACACAGTTGCTGAAAACTTAGAATCATAGAATCATTTAGGTTGGAAGAGACCCCTGGGATCATCAAGTCCAACCATCAGCCCCACTCTACAAGTTCTCCCCTACACCAGATCCCTCAACACCACATCTAATCTACTCTGAAACACAGTCAGGGATGGGGAATCCACCACCTCCCTGGGCAGACCATTCCACTGACTGACCACTCTCTCTGTGAAAAACTTTCTCCTAATGTCCAGCCTAACCCTACCCTGCTGCAGCTTGCAGCCATTCCCTCTTGTTCTATCGCTAATTCCCTGTGAGAAGAGACCAGCACCAACCTCTCTACAATGCCCTTTCAAGCAGTTGTAGAGAGTGATGAGGTCTCCCCTCAGCCTCCTCTTCCTCAAACTAAACAATCCCAACTCCCTCAATCGATCCTCATAAGCCTTATTCTCCAGGCCTCTCACCAGTTTCGTTGCCCTCCTCTGTACTCGCTCCAGCACCTCGATATCTCTCTTGTGCTGAGGTGCCCAGAACTGGACACCAGACTCAATGAAACTTATTTCATTATGAACTTTGTTGATTAATCTCTTCAAACTTCCACGTTTCGGAATATTTTCCAGCAAGCAAAAGCAAGCTTCCCAGGAGATGGCATCCTTTAAAGTACACTAAACTTCTCTCTCGTTGCAGCTAAAGGAAGGGCAGAAAGCTATTCCAGCACTTTAAGTGCCTTGTTCCTTTAAGTTCTCAGGGGATTAAACTGGGCCGCGGCAGTGACGTACCTCGAGATGACACTGACAGTCTGAACCCGGAAATGAAAGGGCCGGCGTGGGAGAGCGCGTACACCTTGTCAGGAGCCTGACTGACTGTCACAAAAACAGGCAGATTGGGCTGTAATCAGTACTAGGCACCTGCACAACTATCACACAATTAAGCTGCAAATAAAGGGAGGTGGAAATGATATTTCATGACTGGTTTCAAACATTCTTGTTTTTTCCCTCAACAGTTGATCTTTTTTTTCACCCTGACAAATTGTTAAAGCTCGTTCCCCTGTAAACCTTGGCACAGAGTTTGCCTTGCACAGAAACCTGCTGAGTTTTCTGAGGAGAAAGGCTAGCGAGGCACACTGGGCCTTAATCCACAGCATACAAATAATACATTTGGCACTTAATTGTAGTGCCTTAATGTAGGTGGGGCGATAACAAAAACGGTTCAAACCTATTTCAAATGAGAGCAGAAGTGGAGCAAAAGGGTAGAACTTTGAACAAGTTGCCACTATCACTATAAACAAATTCAAAAGCTGTTCTTCCTATATATAATCCTGACTATTACACAGCAAGACAGTATCTATTTCCATGGAACACAATGAATATAATCCCAAATCACTACAGCCTGCCTTTCACGTGTAATAACTCGTAAGATACAATACACGAGTAATGAATGCAATCAAAATGCATGATAGCTTCCTTTCACTCCTCTATCAATCTAAAAGCAAAACAAAGCTTAGAGTTGAACACTTTCAGCCATCCTAGGATCTTTCTTGCTTTCAAAAATCCACATAATCCCTTTCTGCAAGCCAACACTTCCAGTGTCCTATTTCAGCTGGAGAAAGAACTTGGTACTGGTTAATATGTGCATTGTCCTGCTCATCCCACCCCCCCAAGTGGAAATAGCAGGAAAAAACCCCATATGGGCAAACAGCTCTGTTTACCTCTTGTTCCAACTGAAGCCAAAGCGTTTCAGATGCTGACTTATCTGGTCTTGATGTGATATACATGTACAGTGCAAGGAGGAGGCAGGTGTCTGAAACAGAGATAATGTTGTTCTCTTCCCAACTAGGCAATTGTTTATGGCAAAAGTGACTTTTGTCACACAAAAATAACATTTCAGAGAGTATTTACAGCGCTGTTTAGGGACTTGTGATACAGGCTCAACTTCTTGCTTTACTTCAGACCTGTTAAGTGTTGCTGAAGGACCTAGTATCCCTAAACTTTATGTCTGTGCTAGTACTGTCCTACATTGTTCGTAAGGCACTAGACAGGGACTATTTGTCATGCAGCCTGCTGGAATCCCTAAACTTGACAATGCCACGAGCACAGAGAAATTAAACTTCCAAACCCCTCCAAAGGCCTTTTTTTCCCTCATCAACCTTTTCCTATAACAGATATTCATTTGGAAAGTAGATTTAAAAATCCACCCGGGTATCAAAAGCACTTCATGTAGACAGGTACCACAAGACAAAATAGTCTTCAAGCAATAACTGAAACACCACACTAGGTAACGAGTTTTCAGGTAACAGAACCAACAGGTTTTTTGCCCTTTGGGGTTTCAACACCTTGGAGCAAGGCCCGTTTCCTTTACTTGTAGTCACACTAACACTCAACTCCTAACAGTTCTCTGCGTTAGGCCATCTTTTACCTGAATGAGAACAAATTTGAGCAACCAGCTTGTGGTGTTGAGCAAGAGCAGACAACAGCCTGACAGTCAAAAGGGCGGCAGGCAGAGGGCTCTCCGGACACAGGCAGCGGAACAGGACCCGGCTACTCAGCAAGTGCTGAAAACTTCAAAAGGAAAACTCAGATTCAGAAACAGGAAATGCACTGACGAGTTGAAAATACATTGTTTCTTGTAGGCAGCATCCTAATTGGTGCCTGTTCAGCCCTGCAGAACGTGCCTGACCCCAACTTCCCTCTGATACATACAAAGTATACTGAAAAAGGTACTGTTACGCTCGGCAGTCAGTCAGCAAGTCATAGGAGGGCTGGGGGTGTCACACCATTAGCACATGAAATGTTTCACTCCTGAGAACAGCACGTCACCTACCAGAACGAGACCCTGTGCTTTCACTCCTTATGTCTCTCAGCAATCTCAAAAAACCCACCAAGATGAACGTTAGGGAGATTCTGATCAACTGCCTTAAGAAGCTTTCTCGCTGTCAGGGGAGCGCAACACAATGAGGCAACAGCAGCTGCTTCATATAAGCTTCAGCAAACCCTGTGAGCGATTAGCACCTTCGTTAGCAGCCAAGGCAGGAGAAAGATCCTCAACTGCTTCTCAAATAGGATCTGAGAAATGGGATATTTCCCCCCCCCCCCAGCATGTCAAAACTTGAATTGTTGTGTGCACAAAATAGTTTTAACAGAGAATGAAAACTGCTAAACAGCAAATTCTGAAATAATGGTAAAGCTCTAACTGACTTACTTCATTAGCAAGTCCAGTGTTGAATTTTCAGCTAATTTCACCAACACTTTCAGGCTTTGGCTCAGTATACTATCAGTCTGGGAGCCTCTTGTAGCTGAAAAGGCTAAAACCTGAAGCAGCTTTTTAAACAAAGAATGTTGAGCTGGATTGTTGCTGGGAGCCTCCTGTGGAGCTACAGGTACCCCTCTGTGCGTACTGGTATCTTCTTTGTTATCCCACTCACTGTCACACGACCTGTTTTTGTCCATCGTGGAAACCTGTTCATCTCCAGCCAGGGAACTTCTTTCTGCTTCAGCAGACAGCAACGTGTGGACAACATCCCAGCTATAAAACGCCAAATAATAAAGAATACCTAGTGATATAAGTGTAGTTTCTTCAAGAGACAACCTGAACTCCTCCTTACTGGACACCGTATTGGTGCTGGTTCTGGGAGGAACAGCTGAATGGTTTCCACAGGAAGCGTTCGCTGACTTGTCCGCCAACGGTACCGCCTGACAGTATGCACTGATGTGGTGTTCCACCAGGGGCAGGAGATGCACCGCGCCTCGCATCTTGCAGCGTGTGAGGTGGAAGAACTCCCTCTGGCCTTCTGCTGGGCTTCCTTCAGGCAATCCTTCGTCCATAGCGATCAAGTTCAAGCCTGTTACGGCAAGTTTTTGAGCTTCCCGCAGGGATACAAGAGGAGCAGTTTCTTCTTGAGTTGTCCTGCTGCCGGGTGGTTCTGTGGACTGCCTGCCCAAATAAAGTGAAGGGAAGGGAAAGACTTCAGAAGAAATAGCAGAGAGCAGTTGGAATTTGAGTTATGCCTAAATAATACAAAGGCTGGAGTAATAAGAGCTGTCTGTTCCCATAACGAAATGTACAAAAACCACACCCTTCTCCTTGGTATTCCCATGGAAGAGCAATTTGAAAGCATTCCTAGGTCTGGTGAAAGAAGTCAGAGCTTACAGCTGAGTAACTTTCAGCAGCTCACTACAAGCCGTTGTCTGGAACTACATTTCAAACACCAGCTTCCCAATTTCATGCTTTCGATAACCTGTCACATGTTCTTACCTTCCCCTTAACGCTACTTGGTGGCTTCTGGGAAGAACGAGTACCCGTAGGTTCCTAGGGGCCTTTAAAGGGCTACAGCAACAACGACAACAAATTACTTTCTTTCTCTGCCAGAGCAGAGTTCAGCTATTAACTATTAACTTGACAAACTGCAGCTACAAAGGCCAACTGCACCACCTTCTGCTTGCAATAAACGGCAAGGGTGAGCCCTGAGCCTTGCTGGGCATCCACGAAACACAAGATGTACTAATAAAATAACATAGCAGAAAAGCAGATATTTCTGGAGCTAGAGCCTGATTCTTTGAAGTGGAAACCTATTACAATTTATATCCAACACTCATATTTAAAATGCTTTATCAGTTGCTGTAAATATATCTTGGAAAATAGCATAGAAGTCGTACATTAGCCCAGTTTGGGCTTCAAAGACAGAAGTACTGTTCTTCTGATCCCGTTTCCAACGCTTTCTTCCCACTTAAGACGTGACCGTGTTTATACGCTTCCCTCACGGCAATCCAAGTTTTATGTCCCTAAATGGAACAGTGGCAGCTGCTAATGGTCGCTCCCAGGTTTTACAAAACAAGTTTCTCTGCCCTCCCCTAATACCCAAGTAACCTGCTCAGTCCCTCAGTGTTGTTCCGCTCTTTAGTGTCTACGATAATCAAAGATTAATAGTCAAAGATGCAGAACCACCTGCCAAATTTTGCATTAAATGGCCTAAGCAAAACAGCGTTTAGCCCAAGGAATGAGCTATCCTGGAAAGATAAGGATTTCATAGTGTGGAGAATGCCACGATACTGAGAACACGTCAGTTTAACAGAAAACCTCAAAACTTACGTATCCAGGTAGTCAGGCTGCAGTACGGCTCCAGGCAGAGGCTCTGAGCTACTGCTGAGAAGGTGGCAGAGTCCCAGTAATGACCCAGGGACAATGGGCTGCTTCATCAGTGCATTTAGCAAGATAGAACCTGAAAGGACAGATACAGAATTGTCTTCGGAGGAGCTTTACCATCAACTGCAACAGCAACAAAAAAATTAACATCATTTCACAAGATTAGCCTCATTTGTGGTGCTCTCAACGTAATTTTGTCATTACAAATCCTTCTCTACGAGAGAATGAATTTCTGAAAAACAAATCTAAGACATGATTTAAGTTATATATGAGTTATAACCAAGTTATATTTAGAGGTATTTTAATTACAATCCCATACTGGGAAGATAGCTCAAGCGAAACGTTCGTGTATCCCAGCTCCCCTGATGACTTCCCTCCGTGTTCCAGTCCCACCATTGCAATTACGTGATGCAGTTCTATTCAGAATTGGAAATAAGACAGTACCCTCACGACTTCCTGGTGTTCACTGCTCTGTTACTTTACCATTTTTACTTTCATTTAAAAATAAAAAGTTCATTTTTCCTCTTTCTGTATCGCTTTACAATGAAAAGCACAATATATTAATATTGAAAGAACGAGCCTTCTAGCAAGATGCCTCCTGATCTCTATCCTTCCGTAGAGCAAAACCCAGGCAAATGTTTCTTCTTAGATAGAATAACAACAGAAGAATGTTGTTAGATAATAACATAATCTGAAAGGTTTTACTGCAAAAGCCCACTCTTTGAAGCAAAAAGCCACGGGCTGGATGGCGCTGTCCTGGCAGTGGACGGAGCGGGCTCCTCAGCGCCACTCCCGAGCTCCCCCTCAGAAACACTCACTAGTTCTGCAGTACTGGAATTAAGTTACCTTGTGCCTTTTGTTTGGGTACAGGGGTGTAGGAACCGTTCTTCCCCACTGCTTCGTGCTTCACGGGTAAAACTTCAGGGTGGGTTATCTTACTGTCTAAAATGGGAATCAGGAATAGAATGTGAAAAGTTAGATTGCTGACAGATCTGAACCTATCCTGCACACACATGCAGTTAGCCACCGCTGCTGTGCAGTGAGAAAACAGACAGCAGACCAGTGAAAACCATCTGTCTTGTGTAACTCAGGTCAAATGATAGTTAAGAGCTACAAGCAAAATAAATGAGAAAAGGGAATAAAACATCACCTCTACTGTCAAATGTTCTAGAGTGTTCACTGCTAACGCTTTCAACTTTTCTTTTTACAGATAAACTCTACCTTAAGCTGAATTCCCACTATTGGCAGAGATTTACATGACTATGTTGGTTAAAGATCAACACTGAATTATTTTATAAAGCCTGGCAGGGTTCAGAAGACAAAGAATCGTGCATTTCTCAAACCACCAGGCGTATGGACTGCTGTTACTGTAACAAACGGTGAAGGGGCTGAAAAAGCAGCAACACCAATGCTTGAAGGCTGCTGTATTTTCCGATGGAGTTCGTACTGCCCGTACAGTTTCAGGGTGAACACTGTCACTGGCAGTATCGCTGCAGATTTTCACCACCCTTCCTGAAAGCACAACTTGATGACACCCAGATTTCTTCCATTCGTTATTTCCTATGGCAAACACGGCACTCGGCTCCTGTAAAAAACCCAGCGGTTTCGTTGCGCGTTACAGCCATCGTCAAACACCTGCATTCATCTCAGAGGACAATCTGGTGAGAATTAGTGCCCCACACGTAAGAGGGGAAGCGAGTGGGCTGTTTCAGTTGCTTCTTTTGATATGGCTAAATACAAACCCTTTAAAATAACATCCCTTAAAAGGTCAGCTTTAAAGCCAAAGCCCCAGGAATACAAAAATCCCGCAGGAGCTGACTAACAGACCCATTACAGAAACAGGCAAATAACTTCCTGTTTTTCTTTGTTTGTCGAACGAGAAAGGCGGCCTAAGAATTTGGGTATTTTCATAGAAATCATAGAATAGAATCACAGAATCCTTTAGGTTGGAAGAGACCCTTGGGATCATCCAGTCCAACCATCAGCCCTACTCTACAAGTTCTCCCCTACACCTGATCCCTCAACACCACATCTAATCTACTCTGAAACACAGTCAGGGATGGGGACTCCACCACCTCCCTGGGCAGCCCATTCCACTGACTGACCACTCTCTGTGAAAAACTTTTTCCTCATGTCCAGCCTAACCCTGCCCTGCTGCAGCTTGCAGCCATTCCCTCTTGTTCTGTCGCTAATTGCCCGTGAGAAGAGACCAGCACCAATCTCTCTACAATGCCCTTTCAAGCAGTTGTAGAGAGTGATGAGGTCTCCCCTCAGCCTCCTCTTCCTCAAACTAAACAGTCCCAGCTCCCTCAATCGATCCTTATTCTCCAGGCCTCTCACCAGCTTCGTTGCCCTCCTCTGTACTCGCTCCAGCACCTCGATATCTCTCTTGTGTTGAGGTGCCCAGAACTGGACACAATACTCAAGGTGTGGCCTCACCAGTGCTGAGTACAGGGGGACAATCACCTCCCTACACCACGTAATAAATGAAAGTTTGTCACTGGGGCACCGGGGGCACAGGCACTGCCGCGGGGTCAGCTGAAGCGGTCGCTGCAAATGCCAGGCACAGCTGCTTTGGCCAAACCGGGCAGAACGGAAATAAATTTAAGCCAAACCAAACTAAACCAAATACTTGTTTTTTCTCTGCAGTGAACTGGCTGAAACTGTTCAGCCCCAGGGTACAGAAGTCCTTATGTAAGGCAGAGCGGTCCCACGCAGCTGAAGATGTCGTACGCTGGATGCGGGTTTACCTTCTCTCATCGGAGTGGTCGAGGGAAACAAATTTCCTGAAGAACTCGGTGCTCTGGAGGATGTTTCAGCACTGAAGGATTCCTTTGTGGGAAAAGATCTTCTCCCAGGCTGTGGAGAGCATCCTTCCGATTTCACCTGCGCCGCAAAACTCTTTTTAGGGCTGAAGTAAAAATTGAAATGAGTAAGTATCCATTTTGTCATTATTTCAGTAAACAACGAACAAGGATCGATTTACATTGATGTTTTAAAGGTACTTCACTATAAACTCTGCATTTCTGTCACAGACATAAGAAAGGCTCTTTTAGGGTGAATTCCATAGAGGTCAGCACGTTTTTTGGCACGGTTTTTAAAGGCAACAATGCTAAGAGTTGCACGAAGACAGAAAACCTACCTCTGAAATAGTTTAAGCAGAGATATTGTTACAAGGAACACGGAATTCATTTCCCAAATCTCCTACCTTGGCGTTAAAACCGCCTGAGAAACAAGTTTATTTCTTTCACAGTTCTGAAGCCGGGTTCTTAATTCATTCATTTCTGCATCTTTGAACTGCAACTCTGACTGTAACGACTGCAACTGGAAGAGGAATTAAAGAGATGGTTTTACTGGAACGGGATAACTCAGAGGTGTTGTAACTGCAGAGCAACTAGAATTGCCATAGGGTTCCAAGGTTACTTACTGTGAACTCTGCTTAAGATTCTCCATTTTTATGTATGCTAGTCCAATTAACACTATCTTAGAACCAAGGGTCAAAATTTCAGGCAAGAAGCATGTGGCTTGTTAAGACAGACCACGTGCCACGCAGAGCGCGCCTACAGAGGGGCCAGTAACTGCGGGGTAAACGGGACAGAAGCAGCCACTGTCCTCTCCAGGGCTTTCAGAAAGGTGACTGCAACAGGAGTAGCAATCTGATCAGTCACAAAGCAACATTCTGTCGCTTTTTCCCATTTTAAGATACATTCCTATTTTAATGATCGCTTTTGAAAAACAAGCAACAAGTAAACACAGCCCTCTCCCACCTGAATTTTACTCTTTTAACTTGGTGGAAGAAAACCTGTAGCAATTTCTTACAAAGATAAGAAGATGAGGGCATACACTGTTTGGAAACGTCACACCAATGTCCTTCCTCTGACTAGATGGTCTGTGACGTCACGACATCACAAACGCTTCTGGGTGTTGATGTGCAGGAATTGACAGATTCACAAACCTTTTTGGAGAACTCCTTTTCTTTTTCACTTAAAGCCTGACAGTTTTGCTGTTCCAATAGCATGTATGACCTCTTCTGCTCCTCCATAGCACACTCCATCTGCTGCATTGAGTCACGCAAAATTTTAATTTCTCCATTTTTAGTGAGAATTTCATCCTGCATTTCTTTCAGCTGCAAACAGATAAGATTCCGTGAAAGGATGTATATAACCAAAAGCAGGTATTTATTATAAAGTGGGTGAAAATCAGGTACTTTCTAGGGAGAAAAACACTCCTGTAGCCCGGTTCAGAAATTCTGCAATGTTGCTTCTAATCTTTTTTGATTGAATCAGTCTCAGCTGTGGTTTTCTCTGATAGAATTATAAAATGACAGCAGAGGCACGTCCTCACATACCATCCTGGCATCTGCCAGAGACCATTCTTCTGACCCCTTCTCTGTGATTCTGCTCTTTGTTTGAGACGTATTCTAGTCACACGCATCAGTAGTTTGTCCATTGCTTGGATGGCAACAATGAGGGTTTAATGACAATATTTACTCTAGCGTGGCAGCCAACAAGTGTGCTGTCCTGGGACAGGCTGCCACCCCCAGGCAGTATCTTAGAATCACAGAATCATTCAGGTTGGAAGAGACCCTTGGGATCATCAAGTCCAACCGTCTGCCCTACTCTACAAAGTTCTCCCCTACACCAGATCCCTCAACATGACATTTCATAGAATCATTTGGTTGGAAGAGACCCTTGGGATCATCAGCCCCACTCTACAAACTTCTCTCCTACACCATATCTCTCAACACCACATCTAATCGACTCTGAAACACCCTCAGGGATGTCAAGCCCCTCCCTGGGCAGCCCATTCCAGGGTCTGACCACTCTTGCTGGGAAGAATTCTTTCCTAAAGTTCAGCCTATCTTCATGAATACTCTGAACAGCCAGCACCACCCAGAGACAAGGCTTTGGAGAGATAATAGAATGAGTTATTCAGAAATGCATGGAAAAAACCCAACAAAACAAAGCAGAGACACCTCTATAACACCATGTACAATTATGGTAATTGTGGTTTACCCCCACACTGACCATGGTGTACAGGTAGGAGCCCTGCCAACAAAGGATACAATAGAACCAGAAAAGATGCAGAGAATGGAGATAAGGAGAGGAAACAAAGGTCTATCGAGGCTTGAGCATTATGCACAGTTATTCCTCGTTTACTGCCTCTCCTGAGAGCCAAGACCCATCTGCTGGACATCCCTCGGGCAAAGTCCGAAAGAAAAACCAAAGAAGTTTCCCGCCACAGCGCGCTGTTAGGCTGCAGACCTCTCCCACGCTCAAAGGTAAAGCCAAATACACAAGCATTTTAAAAAACACTCCGGAGAATATTAACCATATGGATAATATTTCTGGATCAGGAAGCACCCACGTTAAATTTTCCCAGAGATTAAAAGACTCCTCTGGTAAAATATCACCATAAACTTGCTCAGGTCTTATGTTCTTCCTGAGCTGTCAGCCAAAGAAAGGATGGATACGCTACGGGCATTTCTACCTTCTTACTTCTCCACTTCCATTTCTTCCCTCCAGTAGCTCTCTGTATGGGATTGTCAGAAGCTAAAGTAATACAACACAGCTTAAAAGTTTCTCTCATCTTCAAGTTGCACAAAACAACTCTTGCTGATAGGACAGAGGAGAATCCATTTGATAGGAAGCTCGTAAAACTGACAAACCAGAATTGGCTAATCTGAAATGACCAACTATTGCTCTCACTCTTAGAATCACAGAAGGATAGAACTGTCTGGGGTGGAAGGGACCTTTAAGGTCATCCAGTCCAACCATCAACTTAACTCTGATAAAAATCATCACTAACCCACGTCACTGAGCACTGTGTCACTCTGTCTTTTAAATCCCTCCAGGGATGGTGCCTCAACCACTTCCCTGGGCAGCCCAGCCCAAGGCTTAATAACCCTTTCAGCACAAAAACTTTTCCTAATATTCAATCTGAACTGGTGCAACTTGAGGCCATTTCCTCTTGCCCTCTCTCAGTGCTGCTGGTGCTGTTTCTGGGATAATTCTGGGATAATAGGTCCGTCCATGGATTTCAAAGATCAACTTGATTAGAATGGAATACTTGGAACTGAGCTTACCCCACCTTTCTGCGAGCCAAATCAAAAGGAGTGTTAT
Source organism: Jacana jacana (assembly GCA_013400555.1). Taxonomy (NCBI): domain Eukaryota; kingdom Metazoa; phylum Chordata; class Aves; order Charadriiformes; family Jacanidae; genus Jacana; species Jacana jacana. Next base: position 46,474 of record VZTM01036415.1, read on the forward strand.
TAGAGGGGAGGGGAAGATATTGCCAACCTTCTCTTTAATTTCTTCATGCTGTGTCTGCAGTACTTCAAACTGGAAGGCTTCTCTTATCAGACCATCTTCTGTGCTGCTTCCTGGGGCGGAAACAAAGCCAAGATCTGTCCTGAAGCACGGATGGCATGTGTACATCACTGATGGCTTTTTATTTGCCATTATATTTGAGTATCTTTAATTTGTGTACTGTCACGACAAAGAGGGGCATCGCACCCATCCGATCACCGCGGTAGCTCTTTCAGAGCGAGCGCATCAATCCTTAAAACAGGGAAGAAAACACTCCCCCCACTCCCCAATAGCTTCTAGACTCTCAGGAGAGCGGCGTGACCGGCTGCAACGCAAGCACTTCCCCCGGGAGAATTTCAGTCAGCCCACCCTGCACAAACGAGGGTCAGCTGACAACTTTCTGACCTGGAGAGCTTCCCAACCTCAGCAGCACCAAAGCACACTCAGAGAGGACTGAAGCTCTCTGGGCTTTAATAACGAGCAAACCCCTGTACGGTTTTTCGACATAAGCCTGAAACCCACCTGTTAGTATGAGAGACAGCCCCCTTCTACTACTGAAAGCTGATGGCTAGGAAATCAAACCACCTGGCAGCCAACAGGCACGACACTCGGAGCACGTTGCTTCTGGAACGGGAATTTCGGAGGCGGCCCCCAGGCCGGCGGCCCCCTCTCCTGCCGCCCCGCACACCTACCTTTCACCGCCCGCCCTGCGACGAGGGCTCTGCCCCGGGCCAGCCCCGCCNTCCCTCGGACCAATGAAGGAACTGCCGCCCGCCTTACGGCAGCCACCGAGGGTCAAACGTAAAGCCGGCGGGCTATAGGCGCCTCGGCGATTGGTTCTTGGCTTTCCGCGCTGTAAGCGCCTCGCTGATTGGCTGGGACGCGAGCGAGCGGGTGGCGGGAAGGCTCGGTCCCGCCGGCGGTGTTAGGCGCGGGGCTGCTGACGCCGGGTCGCGATGGCGCAGCGCGTTGCCGTGAGGGGAGGTGACGGCAGGAGTTTGGACAGCGGTGCTTGGGCGGCTGCGGCCACGGCCACGTGAGGATGGTGCCACATGAGGCGGCCAGGTCTCGGTAGGGTTGTGGTGGCAGGTAGGTGATGTCACAAGCAGCACCCGGTAACATCATGGCTCGCAGGCCCCTCCGGGCAGGCTTGGGGGGCGGTGGGGAACCGGGCCCGCCCGCTGGCTTCTCCTGAGGTGCAGCCTTGGGGGTGCCCTGGACTTGGTGGCAGGATGGTGGCAGGCCAGGCGCTAGAGGGTGGCAGTGACACATCCCATGTTCCACTGCGCCCTCATGGCGCTGCCAACCACCCCGGTGGGGCCACCCTGGCTGTCCCCTCACCTGTGCTGAAGACTCTCAGTGCTCTTGCCTCCCTGGTACAGGCTCCCAGAGAAAACACACCCACGCTCTGACAAATATGGATCCTGGCAGCTGTCCTAGGGGGCCATTGGTGTTCTCAGTCCTCTGTGAGGACACCCCGCGGAGCTGCGGAGGAGCGTGAGGCTACAGACAGGCAGCGGTGGCTTTGCTTGTACCCCATGGGAGTATGAGACACGAGGCTGTATGGAGGGGGAGTTAGTTTTACTCCACAAACTCATAACGCTTGTGAAGGCCGGGAAGCACTCGCTCTTGTTTTCTGTTGCAGGCTCAAAGGGGTGATGCGTCTTCAAAGTTGTTCCTTTTAACTCTATAGAGCAATTACAAGAAAAAACAAACAAACCAAAAAGACGCTTTTCCCCTGTAATATTTGCCCTCGTTAGTATTGCTGCAAAGGTTGTAATCAGAGTAATTTTTCACTCAGTCTGCTAAATCACTGGGAGCCATGTTTACTCTTAAACAGTTAAATGTTAAATGTTTTGTTGCTTTAGCAAAGAAAATAGGATATTCAGTAGCTTATTTTCATGGTGTTTCACTTTTCCAGTGAAATGGGACCAGCAGGAGATAAAAGTGTCAGCAAAGTGCAACAGCTGCAAAAATTCTGTACTAAAAACCTGATATTAATTTACTGGCACTAACTTGCCTTTGTAATCATATCTGTTTTTAAAGCCTGAATAAAGATGTAAGCTCTGTCTAACTCGAGTGGGACTGAGGTCACAGTTATGTGGATAAACTTGTGTAGATTAGACAAAGGTGTCGCAGCACATTTTTAAACTGGGGGTTAGGAACAATTTCCAGTGCTATAAATCGGTTTCAAATCACTTGGTGGTCTTTAAGTGAGAAACACTGCTGTTAATATGACCAAGGTATTTTGGTTACATCAAAGGTGAGGGAACGCCTATAAATACTTCAAGGGTGGGTGTCAAGAGGAAGGGGCCAGTCTTTTTCAGTGGTGCCCAGTGAGAGAACAAGATGTAACAGGCACAAACTTGAACATTAGAAGTTCCATCTAAACACGAGGAGGAACTTCTTTACTTTGAGGGTGGCAGAGCCATGGCAGAGGCTGCCCAGAGAGGTGGTGGAGCCTCCTCTCTGGAGACATTCAAACCCTGCCTGGACACGTTCCTCTGGGACCTGCTCTGGGTGGCCCCGCTTTGGCAGGGGTTTGGACTCGATGTTCTCCAGAGGACCCTTCCAACCCCATATCGTTCTGGGAGGTCCCTCCGGAGGGTTCCTCTGGTATATAGCAGGCCTTGGAGAAGAATAAAGGAGCAGTTAGTTAGGTTCTAAGACTTTATATTCTCCCTTGTTGGTCGGGTTTATTTTAACCATGTAAAGAAATCAACATACTGTGGTGGTTTGTTGTTCTGGCATTGTGGGTTTTGGTTGGTTGGGGTTTTTTTTTCCAAAGCGGGTTTAAGACCCAAAAACCAGTGAAGGGAGAGTATTTATTGAAATAAGGCAAGGAATTAAAAAATAGTTGGGGCATCAGGTGAATTTTGAGAGACGCCCACTTTTTGGGAAGCGTCTTGGCTTCTGGTTGGAGTCGGTTCTGGTGATGAACTCCCGACCTCAGCCCAGGCTCCTCGGTGGTGGAAAAACGTTTGTGTTCCCTTTTGAAGGGGAAGCTTTTTTGTGAAGGTGGGGAATCCAGGCCGTACCCAAGGCGGGTGCTTTCCAAGGAAGGTTTCAACAAGCTGGAGAACCTCGGGGCTGCAGCCAGGGCGGGGAGGTCACAGCCGTCGCCACGGGTGCCGTCGTGAAGCTGGGCCTAAGGCCTGGCAGCGGCGTGGAGGGCACGGGTGGACGGGCTGCGGATGGAGCTGTTGGTGTGGAGCTCTGGGACATGAAGTGATGAATCGTGGTTATCCCCCAAACTCGGAGGCTGGGCAGTGGTGACGCTAATGAGTCATTAATAAAGCTCCTCGTCTCCAACGAGCTGCCTCCTTCCGTTAATCAAGGAGAAGAAGTTAGTCCCGGTGCAGAGCGCTCCTACAGAGGTTTCCAGGGCTCAGACCTTTCTGCTGCGTCCGCTCTGGCCCTTGGTGTCACCTGTGGGGACAGACGCTGGGGCGGAGCGTGAGCCGCTCTCTATAAGCGTTAGGTTTGCACTTACTTCTAACAAAACCTTTCCAGGCTGGTACCGCGCCTTAGAGACCATAACCCGGAGCTCAGCTCTCCCCGACGGCTGTTGGGTAACATCAACCCTTGGCTGGAGGGGGCGGCCGGTGCCGCCGAAGCACCCTCCGCCGCCCCCCCCTCTGTGTGAGAGCACCCCAACCCCGGGGCCGCGCCGCTCCGCCGGGCTGTTTACAAACCTGGCGGAGGCGGGGCAGCCGCCATGTCTGCCCGCGGGGCTCTCGCTGATGGGCGGGCCTCCCAGC
>VZTM01036415.1:50631-66103 GCA_013400555.1 Jacana jacana
GGGGGAGTGTGTGCTCCCATCCAATCCCCGGTCCGGCCCGGCCCGGTGGGACCGTGGTAAAGCTCCTCTTTGTTCCCTCCCGCAGAGCATTACAAGCACCACTGGTTCCCTCTGGTGCCCTCCAAGGGCTCCGGGTACCGATGCATTAGGATCAACCATCAGATGGACCCCTTGATAGGAAAGGCGGCCGCGATGATCGGACTGAGCCACGAGAGGCTTTTCCAGCTCCTGCCCAGCGAATTAACTCTTTGGGTCGACCCTTTCGAGGTGTCCTATCGCATAGGCGAAGATGGGTCCATCTGCGTCCTTTACGAAAGTCCGCAGCCCGGTGGGAAGACGACGAAGGCGCTGGAGAGCAGAAGCAGCTGTAAGGAGGAGTGGAGAATCGGCAGAGCCAGCCCGTCGAAGAATTACAGGATGATGACGGTGTCCAGTTAAAAATTGCTGTTCCTTTGTACAATGATGTATGTATCCCAGTCTCGTAGTAAACTTAGATGTAACGGAGATTTTGTGGGGTTTTTTTTTTAATTATCCCTTTTCACCTGATAGTCGTTAAAGGTGTAGCAGTACTGCCGAGCTCTCCGCAGCCAAGGGCTAATGTATAAAGCGGTTCTTTACACTGCATGTTACCTTCTGGAGATCATGTTCTTGTAAATGCACTGTACAGTCAGTTGATCGTTTTACACGTTTATATTTTCAAAGAAGTTTTGGCTATTTGTAACGAAAAGCAATATTGTAGCACTCTTTATGGCGGATTTTAGTCAAGATTAAAACTTGGGAAAACATTCCTCAATTTGCAGAGCAATAAGGCGTGGGAGGGGTGGGGAACCAGATCTAACAAGCTGCACATAAATCTTTCCAGTGACTTGTCTGCACAGACTTCTCTCAGGGTCATTCAAGTTTGGCTGCAAGGCACAAATCACAAAAATAACTACTTTTCCTCTTTCAAAGCATGCTTTTATTTGAGGGCTGGATTCCATCACGCCCCGACATTTTGCCAAAAAAAGAATTTGGGGAATTAGTTTGTCTTGTTATTTCTAGTATTGGAGTAGAACAATAAAGACTTGCTCAAACTCTTTTGACTTTGGGTTTTTTTCTGCTTTGGTTCCCTCCCCCAGGCTTTTTATGTTGCTCTCAAGGCTTGCTCGAGCTATTTCTAACCATCACAGATAGCTCCACAGCTAGAAAGGTTTAGCTCTGAGCATTCATCTTCACTTCAGATCACTCCAAAATGCTTAGTTTCAGTACAGCTTGCTGGCTGTGTGGTTGGGGGTTTGGTTGTTGGTTGGGTGGGTTGGTTGGTTGGTTGGTTTTTAAATATGTGCTGTATCAAACTGAATGGAAGCAAAAGTACCCTTCTAGCATTTGATATTTTGCAACAAGAGCTTGAGTTTATTGGGAAATAGAGTTTACCTGTAAAACTGCAACTTAAACTATTAAGGAGGCTGGAGTGAAATGCAGATCAATACTGTGCAACTGCCCTGACTTTCCTGAAGAGTAGAAACCTGCCGTTTCTGATGTTGTGTTAAGTCCCCTCGTGTTGTGTCAGCATTTCTAATAGAGGTTGGGTACATGATTGGTAAGAGTATCAAATACAGTGGATTTAGTATAATAACAGAACTTTGTATTGCTGGTTTACATGGGGACTCTTAGCATTGACATTCCAGCAAAGGATTCAATTCACAGATAATGGTGATTCCTATTCTAAGAAGCAACAGTCTGTATTTTTGGTAGCGTGGTGTTCCAGCACAGCTGAATGCCCGATGAAAGAGAGCTTTGTCAAGGGTTAAGCATGTCAGGGGGAAAAAAAAATAAATCTTGAGCTATGTCAATAACATGGTAAAACATACAGTGAGGGAAGGGGCAAGTCTGGGCGAACTGGAAAGGGGAGGGCTCCAGCTGGCATAAAGAGGTTTTTTCTCTTTGTTTGCGTTGGAAAAAGCTGTGGCTTGCTTCTTGCTCTTTGCTTTATTGTCTTGGAGGCAGGCTTGGCTAGTAGTAGCTGTTTAATCTGAATAACATGCACAGTGCCATTTTCTTGGTAATTAAAAGTTTGTAGAAAATTATTGTGTTTCTTGTCTATCACTCCAACACGTGTGTTTCTGGGCTGCTTTTACGGATGGGTGTTAAAGATCCTGTGGCAGACTGCCCTTTTTATTATACAAGATTGAAAATGAGTTTTAGCCTCTCAGGAAGACAGTAATGATGGTGTATTTTTTTTCTTTTCCTCTGATAAATATTGAGTTCAGGTAATTCTATTTCCTTAGGACCTCTGAGGGCTATACTTGACATATTTATCAGTAATTGAACAGAGTAAATTTAAATCTGCAAAGGGTGAGATGCCCTTTTATTTGAGAGATAATTGCCCATGCTGCCCACGGTATTAACAGCTTCTCTGAGAAGAGGTGGGGTGAAGTTCTCAACGGTGGAGTTCACGTAGTGGTAGATGCTTAAAGTAGAATACTGGGGCCCGGGGTATGATTTCCAGCTGCTGGGTGTGGTTTGACATAACTGACGAGAAGTTGGGTACAGCAGGGTTCACAGATGTCCTCTTCTTACCTGGAGTCTCTGTGTGAAAGAGTAGTGAAGAGCCTGGATTGATCCCACCCATGGTGAATTCTGTAGCTGCATATTGGTTAATCCTACCGAGTTGAAGGGGTTATTTCATGTGTTACGTTCTGCCTTGCCTCAAGTATCCTACGCTCTCTGCGAGTTTGATGCTTACTGGTGAACAGGACGTTTTTGTTAGGATAATCCAAGTTCCATTTCATAAACTTAAGCTGCAGGCATAGAGATGAAGCGGCTCTGCGGACAAGCAGGTGGAGAAAACCCACTGTCAGAGACCTACTAAGAGCATAAGGGCTGTTCTGAGGGAATATAATAGAGCTCTTGGTAGTTAAGCCCAGGAGGATGTTGTTTGGAGGAAGTAGATAAAATTAACTTTGCTTTTTCCCTGAGAGGTGGTAAGAGTTTGGCTTGTTTGTTGTAATGGCAGAATGCAAACCTGCTCCTATTTAAAATCATGTACTTGTCACACAAAACTGGTTGCATCTGATGAGTCCTGATTTGGAACAGAATGGTTTGGATTCTGCAGGAAGAGTCACTGTATGCCAGCCTCCTTGGAGAAGTAAAAATATACAGAAGCCAGGTCTATTTGTGTGTTCTAATGCCTGTCTGTATGAGGATAGGTTAACTGTTGCATAAGTAAAGCTGAAGGTAGAAACATAAATGGAAGAGAAAAAACCCAATACCTTTGCCTGTTTCTCCAAAACATTGGCTTGTTGTGAAGACCTTTGTCTTTCTGAGCTGTAAAATCCAAATGAGACAGCAGGTCCTGACCACTCATGGACTGCAGTTCCCCTGGATCACACCCTGACCTATAATTTGCAATTAAAGAATACAGATGTGTGCAGGCTTGATCTGCGAACTTCAGGAGATAAGGATACTGTCTGTATTTGTTTCAGATTCTTTTAGGTAAGTACAAAGAGGAAATTTGGTGTGTTTTACAGTTTATTTTCTGAACATTGGTGTCCTTATTTCTTTGTCCTCAAGAAGAAAGAGTCAGTGTGGCCTCTTGTATGCGCTGTGTGCTGCGATCAAATAACTCTGTGCTTTTATTTAGAGGATTAAAAAGATTAAGCCTTTTAAGTCTGAGCATAACTAACTTTCTTTTAATTAGGAATTACACATATGCATATATGCTTTCTGCAAATAGTCTGTGGGTTTTTTTTTTTTTTCTTTAATGCATGCATGAGACTGTGTTCTCAAGAAATGAGTGCAGTGAACCAACTGAGCCGGATCGCGCCGCTCCCACCATTATGTGCCATTCTATTTGTGATGTTCCACTTTGCTGGGAACAATGTAAAATTACTTCAGGTCTGGTACTGACATGACTCCTAAATGTAAGGTCTTTTACTTAACTCATTTTTAATGCATTCTGCACTGTGCTCGTTTTATTTTGTTTAGAAGGCCGCACGTTTAGGCCCAGTGCCTTATAAAAGCCTAAATAGTTATTGTTACTGCAATTACTCACACAAAGGACACAACCTGAGCTTAACAGGATGGTTCTATAACACCACGCTGACTAGCACTAAGGCCACTGTTCTCCTTTTAATTTATTGCTTATTATGAAGTGAGTTAATACTTCATTAATTAACCTTTTTACATTTAATCCCTGATTAAAAGTTTTCTAACTGTCCTGCAATTATTATTAGTAACTTTTTTTTTTTTATATTGAGACACCTACTCTGGAGAAGTTTTCTAGTTACTCCCACATGTGTTGGAAATAGGCATGGGGGTCCTGCAGATATCCCAAGGCAATTCTCTTGGGCATTTTTCTAGACCTCGTGGTTATATTTTTCCTTATGAAATTCTAAAAATGACATTTATGACTAAATAGATGTAATCAAGATATTGGAAGTATTTAATTATCCTCAGGCAGTGCAGAGTTACCTGCATGATCAAGTACAGATAGGTGCAATTTACTGAACACATGCAGCTTTTTGCCTCACTTCAGCAGTTACGTTATCTTTATCTTTTTAGTACCAGAATTCATTTCCATGCTGCTGTACCTCATAAGGTCGTTGCTTTTGCATAGCTGCTTTTTGTAGCTATTTTAACTTAGCTATGTCTTAGCTGTTTTATCCTTTCGTGGTTTGTAGCTTCCTTCAGATTTGTTTTTACTTCCCAATATTTCATGCATGCTGGCTTTTGTCCGTTTCACTTGGTACTTTTCTGACTTGTATGCTAAGGGATGTGACTCAGAACTTGATCTCATCTTAAGTTCTACCTTATCTCGTGCTGGTGTGGCATCACATCAGTCGTCAGCTTGGCTCCCTGCTTGATTCCTCCAGGCTGGTGCAGAGTAGGAGGCCTGGTGTTGCTGGCCTGATAGAGGTGTTCTGGTTCTTGAGTAGTAAGGCTGATACTTTTTACTGCTGCCACACTGGCTTTTTAGAAATTCTTTTTCCTTGTGGTGCCAGAATGGCTCTTGGTAATTTTCACACCGTAACAGTAACAGGCCCATCTATTTATTTTGTTTTCGTGCTGGGGACTGAATTTATTCCAGTAATAACAAGTGTTATTTTGCTTTCCATTATAAGGCTATGTAAAATTTTCATTGAGAATGAAACTGCTGATTTTAGCTGGTAATTTGGGTAACTTCTTGGCGGGGGGGGGGGCGATATATTTCCATTGAAATGGAGTTGCATGAACCAATCTCTCGTCTGTTTGGGAGAGTCACTTTGTACCGTGAGACTCAGCTGCCCTCAGTTGCAATCAGAATGACTAATAGATCTCTAAAAGTGTCAGGAAGCAATGAGAATGGAAATTAAATTGTGATTTGTGACAAACTTGGCTTTATCATTATTTTTAAACTCTTTGCCCCCAGATTATTGATGGTAATATTTGCGTAGCCTCATTAGCAGAAGAAGCTATGTAGTATCAGTGGCTCTTAAAAATCCAGAGAAACAAAAGCTGTAAAATAAGATAAACATCAGTTCAGTGAAATTAAACAGCAAATCAGCTTTGAGTTGCTGAACTACAGAGGTGCAAACATCTCTCCTGACAAAATAATTCTGCTGTGCTCTAGTAGGAAGAAGAAAAATCTGATCACAAAATGGTTCCATAACGTTTCAGGCAAACTTCTTGTGCTAAATAAGCTTAGAAAAATAAGTTTGTAATTCTGGGGAGATGTGCTAACTATGAAAGGTCATCTTTGAAATGGAATGCATTCTTAAAAGGAAGATGCATATATAAAAGTGTAAGTATGGTTTTTGTAGATGCTGTGATGCAGCAGCTTTCTAAGAGTTTAGGCTCTAGAAAGTTCATATTCGAGCTGTTTTGTAGTTCAGTTGGAACAAGTACAATCAGAAGCCCTCCTTACACAATTGTGTTTAATGGTCTAGTACCCTTGATAAAGCGTTAGTATATCATTTTCACATTGTCATAGATTATGTGCTAGGACCAGTCTCTGAAATGCAATTTGCATGCAAAAATAGCACTCAGGCTTATGGCCTTTGATATCCTGCCTATTTCTTGTTTTATTTGCTTCTGGTTTCCTTTCTTCTGCTTTTTAAGTGCATCTTTATAACTGCCATCTGTATACTTATTCCTGTTTTAAGTGTTTCCTTTTTTCCTACTTTTAACCTCTCCATGTGCCTCTAAGGTCCCTCCATCTGAGCACAGACACTGAAACAGTGGCCTGACTTTGAGAAGTGTCAAGTGAATGCAGAGCCTTCTGATCTGAGTGGGAACTGGAACCCATCAGCCCTTTTGAAAACGAATGGGAACCAGTCTTGTCTAGAGGAAGCATGGAACTGTGAAGCCCAGGTAATTTAAGTAACTGGAGTGACCCACATTCTTTAAAATATGTTCTGCAATCAAGATAATGGAATAATGACGGAGTCATTGCAGCTTTAACTTTGGCAAAACTTAATGATTTGTTTGGAAAGAGTATTAACTTCAGCCCAGTATCCTGAGGGAATGCCAGGCTAACAGACCACACAGGAACAGGGGAAATACTTATGCATAGGATCCCTTGGCTTTGGCAAGTGAGGAAACCTGTGCATGAGGCACAACAGCAACAAAGGTAATGACCAGCTCTTTGGAAGCCTTAGAAGGAAGGAAGGGAGGGAAGAGACTTGCTGGGTTTGGGTGTAGGTAGGGACAAGGACCCGAGCCAGGAGCAGGATTCTGAGCGGGGCTTTTCACAGCTGTAGATCATCGGGCTGCTCTGCTGGACCCATGGTCACACAGCTGTGCTGCGTCAGAGCTGCACCGTTAGGGGGTCTGGGGGGAGGAGAAGGGGGCTACAAAGAAAGATGGATGAGGGGCTGTCAGAGCTTTCACAGCCTGTTGATGCACCCAGGGCCCTGGGTGCAATTTGTCTTGAAGAGCAGATAAGGAGGAGGGGACATTTCAAAACTTCATGTAATTATCCGGGGGAGTTGTGGTTGGGTTTTTTTGTTGTTGTTGTTTTACCTGAGTTTTTTTTGTTGTTGTTGTTTTTTTTTAAATGAATGTTGTAAGAATCCTGAGACTGCAAAGTTAGAAGTTAGCTCTGGGCAAGTACATGTGTATGTTGGCATAAGTTTAGATTTATTATTCTTTTTTAAATTCATTGAGCCTAAAAAGGCAACAAAAGATAGATCCTTAACTTCAGGGGGATCTGTTATTGTATACAGGTTTGCACTAAATTGAACAAGATGATCTTTAAGGTCCCTTACGAACCATCCTGTGAGTCTATACATTCCCCGTGATTGCTCAGTGCAAGCTTTAGTGAGATGAACTGGCATGTTTTAAATAATCTGCCTTCAGAAGTTTTTTTAAAATTAATAAAAGAAAAAGCAGCAAAAATCTCCTTCAAACATTTCTGTTTAAAACAAATGGGGAGAGAAGAGGTCTACAGGGAAAATATGGGTGGGAGCCAGAATACCTGTGGAATATCTGATTGAGAACATTATGAAGTTTCAGCAAAATTAGAAGAAACTGAAAACTAAGTAATGGGAAGGCTTTGAACAATCTCTTCAGATGTTTCTGTCTATATTAATGAACAGGAGCTAGAAAGTAGATTTAGAGCTTCTCCTTTTAATGAATTAGCTCGGGTCTCCAGTCACCTGAGGAGTGTGCAGATGTGTTGGCTGCTGCTGTATAGTGCAACAGCAAAAAAACCCAAATCCCAGTCCTGGAGATGTTGCTGTGTGAGGTATGGGAGCTATGAGTGCTATAAGATATAATATTAAAAAAAAATCAAACCCAAAGGAAAGGAAGCATTAACCTATGCGTAGACCTGACAGTATCCCCTCGAACCAGCAGGTGAGGCTGTTTCCCGTTACATCCAGTTGGCGACCTCTGCAGCTGTGTGACCAGGTATGAATATCGATCTATTGGGTCCTTGCAGAAGAGCAAGGTTTTATTTTTACCCGTGCTGCTCTTCAGACACACCCAGAAGTCCCATAGATCAAGCAGTTAACGGGAGCTGCCTTTGAACTCCTTTTTGCAGTGCAGACTGAGAACATGGAAAACCAATAGCCCTTTTTATTGATCAAAAATATACCTGCCTTGTAATTGGTAGTTTTGAGATTTACCAGTCTCTTTCTCTCTCTTTTTCTCTGTCTGATGGTGACAGATTTTCTTTGCAAAACATGCTGCTTCCAGAGCCTTGTGAACTGGATCATATTTAACACCACCCCAACCCCCAACAAACATTTGTGTCCATTACTTTTCCTGCTTTTGTCAGATGATCTCCTCTGTCCAGAATCTTATTTCTATCTGGGGGACAAATAGTATCATTTAAATTATTTTTGGAGTCTGCTATCTTTGTTTTGTGTTGGGTAGCAGGATTTCTCTAATGGATTTTACAATTGTGTTTCTATTTCGCACCTTGAGTCTGGTGTCCAGTTCTGGGCACCTCAGCACAAGAGAGATATCGAGGTGCTGGAGCGAGTACAGAGGAGGGCAACAAAGCTGGTGAGAGGCCTGGAGAATAAGGCTTATGAGGATCGATTGAGGGAGTTGGGGTTGTTTCGTTTGAGGAAGAGGAGGCTGAGGGGAGACCTCATCACTCTCTACAACTGCTTGAAAGGGCATTGGAGAGAGGTTGGTGCTGGTCTCTTCTCACGGGCAATGAGCGACAGGACAAGAGGGAATGGCTGCAAGCTGCAGCAGGGTAGGGTTAGGCTGGACATTAGGAAAAAGTTTTTCACAGAGAGAGTGGTCAGTCAGTGGAATGGGCTGCCCAGGGAGGTGGTGGAGTCCCCATCCCTGACTGTGTTTCAGAGTAGATTAGATGTGGTGTTGAGGGATCTGGTGTAGGGGAGAACTTGTAGAGTAGGGCTGATGGTTGGACTGGATGATCCCAAGGGTCTCTTCCAACCTAAAGGATTCTATGATTAGCTGCAAGCATATCTTTTGTCATTGATCTTTAACTGTAATTAAATGTCTCCAGACATACTTTTGCAAATGTCTTGTTTTGTTTCTTTTTTTGCATTCTGACTTACTCGCGTGGATTCATAAATAGATTCAAAACCAGCCATCAAGTAGAACATCAAGGTGTATTTTTGGAATCTATACATTCATGCCAGATTTATGTGTATCTTCCAAGGTGCTAAGCCTTGTGTTAGAAGGGGTTTCACTGCTTTTTGGGCCTCTTTCTGTTCTAAGAACTATAGAATTCTAGAATCTTGGAATCTAGAATCAGAGAAATTTGGAATTCAGCTTCACTCAGCCATCCTAAAGCTGATTTCTAAAAAAAGCTGGACTTCAGGAGTCCTCAAACATCTCTATGCATTTTGGTGTGTTTTTCTGTTGCTGTTAGGAATAGTTGTTCTTTTCCAAGAAACTGGAATTATTTGGTCTTTTTTCTGGAAGTGTATTGGCAAGGTGTGAGATGTGTAGGAGATGTACACTCATCATTCATGTTTATGCTTTTGCTCCATGTGGGATACTTCTATAAAGGTTTTTATTGCAGTGGAAACTGTTTGATGGCTGGTTTCAGCAAACATTCCGTCAGGAGGTTCTCATAATCACTTCTTAAATATCCACCTCAGTCCACCTTAAGCAAGAGAACTGTGGATTGTCACGTTTGCAAAAGCTGTTTTAAAGCAATAAAGCATAGTTTAGTGTCATCCTTTATCATCGATACTCTGGTAACGCAGCTCATTTCAGCTCTCTCTTAACAAGGGTAGATCCAGTGGTGAAGGAATGGCAGAAACCTAATACACATTTTTTTCCTTGAGGAAAGCACCCCCCCAAACCAACAAACTTTAAGTGGCAGCTCATGGACTGCTCAATGAATGATACAGTTCTTGCTCCCAAAACATTTATTTGGTGATACGCTCTCTACTGATTTTTTTTTTTTAAATTTAATTTATTTTTAGAGCAAACCCAGAAGTATCTGCTCATTCTGTGCTTTTTCTTCTTCCCTTGAAAAGGCCCCCACACGTCCGTCCTGCCAGGAGGTTCTGCAGCGCTGAGAAAAGTACAGTTTCATAATGGGCTTAATCTGGTCTGAGAACGAGCGAGCAGCACGACGGCTGATCACGCGCTCCCCACCGCTTTTGCTTGTGTTTCCCTGTTCCTCTTCCTCCTTTAATGATGGCTGGGGGACTTGTGTGGTGACACAATGTGTCATGCCGGTTTGCTGAGTCAACTAAAGAATATTTGAGGAAAAAAAAAAAGAGAGAGAGGGGAGGTCAAAAAATTCCGCCCAAGCAAACCTGGCCATGTGTTCGATGAATAATCCCCTCGAACACGCCAAGGGTGGCACGAAGAGAGGGCACAGGAATTTAGGGTCAGATTTGAAAAAGAGGACAAGATTGCCCTTTTGAGATGGGGTAGTATTTATGTTGGCTTGCTTTGCTTGTGAAAACTGTGTTATACCTGTGTTGATGTGTTGGAGACGACAGATAATTTGAGGTTGTAAATTTAAGAAAGTGCCTCTTGAAAATGCAGGTTATTTATTGATTTCAGCTGTGATGTTTCCAGTAAACCAAGTGCTTGAAAGGAGCTGGTCCAGGGAGCGTTAATTTTGGATGCTCCCATTTGAATTTGGAGAGATCTCCAAACTTGGTAGCACTGCAGTCAATAAAATTGCAGTGTGTAGGAATTTAAGGATTTAGGATGTTTTTGTTCCCGGCACACCTATCGTACTTTAAATGTGCATTTATCACTAAGCAGACAACAGAAACTGCTGCTTGGTCCTTCTGTGCCACCCCTAGATATTGTTATGCAATTTGGTGTTTCCAGGTACAAAATGAAACATAGTTTGTGACCAGTTTACATCAATTTGTAATTTATCTTCTGGAGACCAGTGTGTACTCGGTAAACTGGAAGCTTCAACTGAGAAGGTTTTGAGGTTTTCAGAAGTGTATGGCCAAAGGATGGCAGTTTTGCTGAAAAACCCTGATCCCACGTTCTTGCCCTTATTTAAAGGTGGTCAGGCAGGGCTTGTGTAAAAAGACATTTAAGGTGTGCTCTCCTTCAACCATTAACAGGTCCAAGGACTAAGCACAGGGTCAGGGTATGTTTGTGGTATCAAGACAATAAGGTGTTACCCCAGGGGCAGTTGTGTGTTGCAAGAGGGTGTTTGATCATGAGCAAATAGTATAACATTAACAACAAAGTATCTGCAATAAGAAGTGTTAACCTGTCCCCAAAGCAGGAAAAAATATTGCTTCTATGTGACTTCTGCCCAGGTCATTGGGTTTGCTCTGGAGGTTTGGTTTCACCTCTTTACATAAAGAGCTTTTTGGTTTCTAGTTGCTGGTATGTCACTTAATACAAGGCAAGACCTAAAAGCTTTTAATCCCCTGTTCTTTCCTTCCTTGCCCAGAGGATTAAAGGCTGTGAGAGCAGATTTTAAGGAGGTGCTTAGATGGGGTGGGTCTTGTTCCATTCTGCTTTAATACCCCGTCAAAGCTGCTAGCACTTCACCGTAACATTCTTCTTTAAAGACCTCCTATGGTTTCTAACTTGAACTTCTTTCCCATATATTTTCTCTTACTGGTCCTAAAAAAATCACCACAGTGCTCTTTTTTTTTTGGTTGGTTGGTTTTTGGGTTGTGTCCATCACCCCCTCCGCCCCCCAATAATTAGTTGGGTTTTTTTTTTCTCAATAAACATTCAGGACTCCTGCGCATGGAAAACGGTATTTCATGAGCTTGTCTGTCTGTAAAACATGCTGTCTGTCTTGGCAATTCTTCATCAGACTGTATGTGGCAATTAAACCTCTTCGCAGTCATAGCATCTGTTCGTTCACCTCTGTGGTTATTGATGGCTGGGTAAGTTTGTGCCAGCTCTTCTCTCCCAACAACCTCTACAGGCTTGATCGTCATCGACCTTAACTCACCTTTCTCGTTACTTACAGTCCTGTTCCTGAACCCTTTGGCTTGCTTAGTTTCTAAAACACTGTATTGCTGTCAGAAGTACGGTGTAGGCTTCCTAAAAAAAAGCCATCAAATGGCAGGCTCCCGTCCTACTCCCACCTTTTTCCCTTTCCTGGGTCAGTGTTTCTCACTCTGAGATGGTGACGTGACAGTTGGAGCATGAGATTTCCTGCAGTTCTAGCATGTGTATGAAATTACACAGATAAACCCTGGAGCCAAGGGAAAAAGCTATGGGCAGGGGGCACTGGTATCGCCCTGATAACAGGGAAGAAAGGCAAAGCTCTACAGTTTTAATGAGGTGTGAATTACGTTAATATACTCCTTTTATGATGGCCCCGGTATTATGAAAATATTAAACTGTCAGTCTTCTTTAAACATGATAATTACATCTTTTGAAAACTGAAAATGGTGCAGTGATTGCTTTAAGAAAAATAGCATTTCTGGCACAATTTCATTGAGTATGGTCACGTCCACTCGATATTCTTGGACCCGCTGCCTTGAATTTGTGATATTAATTTTTTTTAACCTAATTTCCCCGGGCAGGCATTGCTAGGTCCCAGGATAGGGTCCTTTGTGTCCTGTCCACCCTTTTTATAGGGAACAAAATATCCTCTCTTTTGTAGAAACCTTTCATTTTAGGAACACGAAGACCAAAGACATAGCTGTTATCAGGAAAATCCCTCTCATAAGCTTATGAGACCTTTGTATTATTAGAACCCAATTTTATCAGGAGTTTCAAAGTAAGGCTATTTTTTCCTCAGATCTGCATTTAATGAACTTTTTATAGCCATCAGTATATTAACAAGAAATACTTGCCTGACCTTTTTATTTTCTTTTGTTTAATTCCCCCCCCCCTCCTCAAAGTGAATAATGAACTGTGTTTTTACCATTTCAGTCTCTTTCCCTGGTAAACTTCCAAGTGGTAACAGATGGCATATGTGAGAGTCCAGCCTTGGTAGCTGTGGGGCTTGCCTGGGAAAAGGAACAAGACAGATTTAGAGGTGAAGCTGGGAGGAAAATCCTGTTTTGGAGGCTTTGGCAGAGACCTGTAGAGCAGCCGTGACCGAGGGGGAGCGGGATGAATAAACTGAAGATGTGAACTCAGTTTACATCATAACTAAAATGCCATTTAAGGAACAAGCTAGAACTACAGACGTGGGATGATAGCAGATAGGGTAGGGAAAAAAGTTGTATTAGTGTATTGTTGTCTGTCTTCATGTAGAGAGACAGGACAGCTATTTTCTCACTTTTTGTTGCAAATCTCTTTGACAGTAGCGTTATGTGTTGGTATTTTACTGGCTTATTCTTAATGTCATATGATCTGTGATCTTGGACCACTTTACCTTTTATTTGAGAATATCTGCACATTTAGGTATAGTGTACCCACTGATTTTAAATCTACAGAACATTTACCTTAATGTGTGGGCTTTTTGCTGTAACCCTGACACTGAAGAACCCCAAGAAATGGGAATGGGGACATAAAGAATAGCTCCTGGTGCAGTTACAGGACTCAGAGAAACAGAAATGTATTTCAGGCCTGTGGTGCTCTGCTGACTCCTTCACCTGAAGTCAACAGAGAGATGGAGTGGGAGCGGTAAACCTGAAGGTATCATTACCATAAGTGTTCCTGATGCAGTTTAAAATTAGCTTATTTACATACTAAAACACCATAGGACACCTGTTCATCTACTGAGATCCTCTGATGGAATTTGGTTGGAATTTGAAGGTGGCTGAGCTCTGTGCCAGCAGTCCTTACCAATTAAAACCATTCCAGGTTATGCCTACACCAGCTGTAGTTACCCCACAAGGCACAGCCGTGTTGGAGGAATTCCAGTTCAGCGACACTTCAACGTCATCAATGGCACAGAAGCTGAAGGTATTTGAGTTCAGGCACATTGTAGATAACACCTGCAATGATTAATGTTTAAAAAACCAAACAAATGAACCACAAGTGATAAGGCTGAGAGAAATAACACGTTAAAAGGCTTTTGTCCATCCAGTTTCCAGCTCTTGCTGTTGTGCTTAGAGAAGCCCCTTGTAGCCTTGCCCAAGTGGTGGTTCTGCACCGTGGGGTGCTGGAGGAGAAGGTGATGAGAGGGGCAGTGACCTGCCAGAGGAGTGGGGCTATGTGACACTCAGGAGTGCTCAGTGTCTACCTTGCCGCTTAGAACCACTACTTTATTTTCATTTGTTTTTTTCCTCCCTCAATGTACATTTTCTGGAAGCGTGAAAGAATAGAAAATGAATCCGCTTGCTACGCTTGAGCTCCTTTTAAAATCGAGACAGGATAGTTCTGCCCTTGGGAGACAATATATTGATATTGTTGGCTGTTGTATTTGTCTGTGTAAGTGTGGGAAGCGTGCAGGTACTCCTGCCCTGGGTACCGGTGTGACAAATACCACCATCTACCCGCGGTCCTGAGCAGAACTTCTAGAATGCTCTGGGTAAGCCAGGATAGTGTGGCAAGTTCTTGTGTGTTTTACACACCTATCCATCTGTTGTTCCACAACGTAAACTTTGCGATCAAGGAGCTGAGGAGCACACCGTAAGCACCCCTCTCGTTATTCTCGTCTTTATTAAATGGCTGAAGGAGCAGGGGTTGACTTTCCATTTTTCCCGTTGGCGCGCATATCTCTGTTAAATCAAGAGGAAATGTGAAGTGCTTATCAATCAGTATTTTGGCAAAAAAGGTGTCATTGTTTAACCCACGTTTTTTGGGGGGAAAGTTAAAGTGAAAATAGATTATAAATTATTTTAGTTACAGCACCACGTGCATTTAAACATACGGATCGATGGCATTGCCAATTCTCGCAGGTTTTATTTGCAGCCCTTTAGGTGCATCTTCTCTCTACGTTAAAAATAAAAAGGCATACTTTGCTTTGGCTTTTTTTTAAAGACTAAGATGTCTGTGTGCAAATGTTCATTATTCAATGGAAAACCCGATGTTTTGATGCGGCGGCTGCCACAGGAGGAAAGAGAAGAGGATGGTGGGAGGGTGGGCGTTCAGGGGAGCCCGTGATGGTACCTGTAACAGGGTGATTCGGGGGTGAGTTTTGCTGTTTGTAAACAAAACTCGTGCTGATAAAATTGACGGGGTTAATTTGAACCTAGAATTCAAACCTCGGTGTGAGACAGGGAATTTGGGTGGTTGGAGCAGCGCTCTTCAGTTTTCTGCACAATATATATGTGTATATTCATCTATAGGGGTGTGTGTGAAACTGTATCCAGCCCTGCTGATAACGGTGAGGAAAACAGCGTAACGTTTTAAATTAAAAAAAGAAAAAAGTGCTATGTATCCTTTCATATTTACGCTTTAACACCTCTATTGGGCGTTTCAGAGACCAGGGTTATGGAGGCACCAAGTCATTCGGAGCCACGCTGACTGCAGGAGCCAACATGGAAGCTCTCTTAAATAAAATAAATTCATATATATGTATATATGAAATAGATATTTACACGCCTCCGCCCCTCACACTCGCCTCACCTGCCCCACTCAATGATGGCGGTGGGGGGCGCTGCCCGCCTTTAAGATGGCGGCCGGTTGCGCGCGCGGCGGCTCTCCCCGCGCCGGCGGGGGGCGGGACTTC
>VZTM01036415.1:66218-108095 GCA_013400555.1 Jacana jacana
TTCCTCACGGCCGGTGCGGGTTGGGCTGCGGGGGTAGTGGAAGGGAAGGCAGGTGATGGATAGACAGCGGTCGTCTGCGGACTGGAGGTGTGAGGGAAAACACGAAGTTTTTCCCGTTCCTGTCGTAACGCGTGTGTATGTGGCAGAAAAAGGAAACGTGGAGGAGAAATCTGTTCCCTTTTGTCGCTGGGTCTTTGCTGCGGGAGGTGGAACGGTTGCTGCAGGGCTGAACTCCAGAGCACAATGTCGGCTCCCGGCCTGGCCCCCTCGTACACTGTGAGCAGGCCGGGCCTTTCACACCCCTGCCGCCACCCAGCCTTGGGGTGGTGGGGGTTTTGCATCTGGGTTGGTTTAAACTAAGTCAAAATTAGTAAAACAGGCTCAGCTGAATCAAGCAAATCCTATGTCACTTTAAAAACTGTGTGCTCATTTGACTGCTGTCACGGTATGCTTGCCCCTTTTGTATGTACCTTATTTACTCAGTGCACTGGCATCCGGGTTTTAAGTGTATGCGCTCCTTGGAGGAGTTTATTCTTCTTCCAGAAAGTATTTGTGGCTATTGTCTTATAAATCTATTTGTATTTCAGTTTAAATTCTGGTATGGATTTGCCACAGAATGTTCTTGATGCTTCACAGATCTAAACCCAGTAAAGTCAAAAGGATAAAATGTAGGCTTTACATAGGGGGAAAAAAAAAAATCTACAAGAAGAGTCAAATCCTGAAAACCATATTTTTCTTTCTTTAATAATGCTTCAACGACTGACTGGAAGTACTGGATTGTTTTGCTGTCTCTTTTCTGGATTATAAACTAGATGTTAAAAGCGTTGACAAATAACAAGCCTGAGAAAATGCTGGAAACCCTAATGTGCTCTCCAGACCTTAGGAGGGGCACTTCTGTCGTGCTTGTATTTTTCTTTCTATATGTAAAATAGATAATTTTCCTACAAGAAGAAAGTGCATGTTTTTTGCTTCCTGTCTTAAATTTTAGCTTCAAAGCTAAAAGGGGTTTAAAGAATACCCAGTCGTCGTATGAGAGGGATGGATGTAAGGGATTGATAGCTGTGTGATTGCGATATCCTTAAATACGTGGACAGGGAGGAGGTCTGCCAGAAATTCAGAATAGTTGCTGAGTGCGTCAGTTCTCTTCTTAACAAGATGATAAAACTTTAAGATAGAGTGAAAGTGAAATAGATACAGTTTTTCCTTTACAGGCAGCTTTGAACCAGAAAAGCTTACGCCTTACAGCTTTGTGTTTGCTGATGTCAAACCTGTAAAATCAGAGCATATAAAATACTGTTTAGATGCTAATTGTTACTTTGTGCCTCCTACAAACAGGACATACTTGCAGGATTAATCATCGTTCTTGTGATTTGATGTCAGTCATCCTCAGGTTTGTGTGAGCAGAGCAGCGTAACTAAGACAGAGGATTTCGTTTTACAGCTCTTGCTTCGTTCTGTGTCTCTTTGGTTTGTGGGTTCTGTGTATAAACGGGGATGAGAGGGACAAATGGGGATGAGAGGGACAGTGGTTTGGTTGTGGCGAGGCAGATGTGAATGGATGCTCAGACGCAAGTGCCGGGGTTGTAAGTGAGAGGCCAGGGTGGAACTGCGCGTGTGCTCCTTGTTTCCATGTCCTCCCTTTTGATGGAATGTGGGGGGGAAGCTGGTCCCTACCTCTGTAGGGCTGTACTTCTCCTCTTGGCTGCTTCTGGAAGATTTGAGAAGCTTTGCAACAAAATAAATAAATCCTTGTCTTTCTGTGAAAGAGGGCACGAGCTGCTGTGACCTTTATGAAGTAAGATCCAGGGAGTTTTGTTTTGGCTCCTGCCCTCTGGACTGCTCTTTGAAGCACTGATAACAGGTTCTGTGCTAGTTGGTGCGTGAAGCACAGGGTGCTTGGGCTGGGCTGAGCAGGTGGCCTGGATGGACGCTCTTGTTCTTGGTTGTGTGCGGCGTGGCTGGATGCCGGGGGGAAGAGCCGGAGGAGCAGGGTGTGCGTGGTCAGTGCGTGGTGCTCTCCCGTGTTAAGGCTATGCTTATTTCTTTGGTTTGCTCCATTCTCTGGACCTTTCCCTTTTAAGACACGAATGTAACGCACTGTTAATCCAGAGTTAGCACAGAACCAAAATAAAATACTTGGTCATAGAAAAGTCACATGCCCAACAAAATAGCTCTGCTAGCGATGAGCTGATAAGCCCTAGACACAGGCAACATGCCAGCATTTTTCCTGTGCCTTTGAATGGTGGCATATAGACAAGGTTTGTCTGATGGTCAGACGTCAGCATTCTGTGGAACATGCTCTGTCATTTTGGTGGGAGTGGTGTAAGTACTGGTTGATGTGCTTTTTCCTCTCACCGGTTATTAATCCTACAGGATGCAGCAGTGGCAAGGCTCTCCTCGTGTGCCTGTTGAACGCCACACTGGAACGAGTGGCTGAAATCACTGCAAGTGCATCTCTGTTCTGTATTCATGCAGTTAAGAAGAGAGGACTTGGGGCATGGTCTAGTCAGCACGGCTCTGCTTACAGTGATAGTTTTACAGAGGTTCTTTAATGAGTTCTGCAGCACCTAGAAAGTGATCTGATGAATAAAGATGGAATGCCTGTCGAGCATTTCCAGTCACCATCGTTATCTCTGAAGCTGCTTACTTGCTTGCTTGGTGCATACTCAAACTTCTGCTTTCATGGCTTTTTAAAGCTTCAGTTCTGATGTACGTCTTCCAGATTTTTAGATTCAATATTATGGCCCAGACTTCTCTGTTGATAACACTTTCCCTATTAGTTTTAATTGCAAATGTGATTAAGTTAATCCAAACTGAAACTGAATTATGGTTAAAAAGCCTTTGTCTAGTCACGCAGCCTTCTGAACTGCTTCCATCAACAGGCACCTTTTTTATCTCATTGATGTCATTTCTACCTCAGTGAGAAATACAACTGGCCACCTCTTTTGGTTCCTGAAGACAGTGCTTGAGATGTTCACAAAGGTCATTCTGACGTACCCAAAACCTGCAAACTCGTTCAGGCAGTGTCTGTATGATCCTTGTCCTTTGGTTGCAATTTTGGACATGTGATTGAATCACAGTATCCTCTTCGAGTAGCTGACCTGCCACCCTTCACACCATACAGTGAATTCTCTGGCCGTCTCAGAGATGCATCAAGTGCTGCAGCACTGGTACAGCTCTACAAAACCCAAACCAGTCACTGCTGCAGGCAGCCAGGTGGTCTCGAAAAGATGCTTCTCACTCTCTGCATTTTTGTTGAAATGTTGCTCCTTCTGTGTCAAATTTGGCTTCTGATTTAAGAAGAGAGCTGAATCGTACTTTTACTCCTCCTCTCTCCAGTAGAGATGGTTCAGAGGAACTGCTAGAGAACAGTTATCTTTTTGTAAGCTATTGATTCTTTCTATGGTGGAGAATACCTAGTTTTTCAGAAGTGACCTGGAGTTTCTCATTTGTAGTTCTGTGTTTTAATCACTTGTTTGGCCTTAAGGAGACACTTAACACTTCATTTCAAAAGGCATCAGGAAATTTTTGTAGAAAGTAAATGTAAGCAACTCTAGAAATAATGACTTCTATTTCCTTTCCCAGTTGAAACATATACTTGCGATCTCTAGTTTATGCTTTAGGAGATAAAGTATCATCATTCCACCCGTGCATCTCTGCAGTTGTTTCCTACTTATTTTACTTATTTTTTTGCATGTTGGGAAGTTATGGTAACCAAATGCTTCATTTCAGAATATGTTTGAACATAAAGCTTGTGTTTCAGAGTGACTACCTGGAGGTGGCACAAGAAAAGAGGAGAGTTGTTTTTCCAGCTTTTGTTTTTTATTTGATGAGATAGTCTAGAGGAAACTTGGTATGTGCTTGCAAAAGGTTGTGTGGCATCTTCAGATGCCTTGATTATTAGGAGTAATCTGCTTCTTTTCTTGGAGCACTTGCAGGTCTAAGAGATATCCTTGGGTTTTGATACGGGACTTAGTAAACACGTAAGCCATCTCCAGAGCACATGTAGGCTTCGGAAATGGAAAAGGGGGAGGGATGGCAGATGGAGAAGGGGTCAATGAAGCTGAAGAGTCTAGGTGAGGGAGTCCTGTCAGATAATCAGACTTGCAGAAGATTAGTGAATTTTATGCCTGTAGTAAGTGAATAGTATCTGGCTCTTCTCTGTAAGGTTTTTCTTTGTGGGTTCCCCGCCTTCAAGAGATACGGGTACAGGTGGAGGATATCGCAGTGCTGTTTTTGCATGCATCCTTCCCAGTCCTTGTTCTGGCTTTGTAGGGAACTGCAGAGAGCAGAGGTTGCTAGGAGAGAGGGGTATCTTGTGTTTTAACAGTAGTCTTTGATTTTGCTGTGGCTGCATTATGATGGCTGCAAAGTGTTTGCAGAAAGACACTTTCTGGATATGGGGGAGATAGATTTGGTTTTGGAAATAATTATAGTTACGAGGGGCTGCTTTGTTTCAAAAGAAGGTAGGTGACTGCTCCTTGTAGTGCTTTTACAGTATGAAATAGTTTCCCTGGGGTTTGTTTTTAAGAATAATGACAGATTATTCTTACTGGAAAATTTTGTTGTTGTAGACTGATTTTGAGAGAGGACTACTAACAGTATTTAGACATGGGTTTCTGTTGCTGAGAGAGTGAGATGCTTATGGTCAGGATTATTAGGCAGCTGCAGCTTTCCTATTTGATCTTGCTTGGCAGAAGGGAGTGATACTGATCATTAATTGTTGCCTTGTTGAGAGAATCTTCTTAAGGCGTTTTTTCCAATGATGTCATTTTGTACGAGTTCAAAAACCTGTGTGTCCTGTTTCTTCCATTGTTTTTCTGAGTGGAGTTGGCTGAATCTGTGTTGTCCTATTGAAATGAGTAGAAGTAAAGCATTGCCCACAAAACTTCCAAGTCATTCCTGAGAAATTCCAGATCCCTGCCTATAAAGTGGATTTTGTTCAGTTGTGTTCTGTTTAGTTCTTTTTCTTAATGTCTGTGGAATAGTGATTTAGCGTCTCAGTTCCAAGGAAATACAGAACAGACCCCTCATTCCTGTATTAAAGACTCTTCAGGTAGGGGAGAAACCTAGTTTCTAGCAAAAGTAGCTGCTCTCCCTTCTGGGTATAAACACAATAATTTGTTAATAATGGCCTTCTCTGAATATTGCTCTGATTTAAAACATGGCCAAGTTATGGTGTCTTGGTTCTTTTGGTTCTTTTGCAGTAAGAAATTATCAGAAAAGGTTAAGGTGGAACTTGTCAAAATAAAATTCAATAAATACTAATGGAAAAGGCATAGTTTTGGTAAGATTTGAACTGAAACATTTTTGTATCCTTGAGGAGACTCTTTAAATTCCAAACCTGTGCTGATTCTTATTTCTGATGGATTTCACACTCTGGATGTGTCCAAGAGATTCACCAAGGCTGTGTGATGAAATATAGGGAGGGGTTTTGCATCTGGTTAGGTAGAATTTTCTGGAGGAAGCAAAACTTACACATGAATGAGTTGGACCAAGATTCCAGCATGAACTTCAATGGGGACTAGGGGTGATTCAAACCACAAATTCTGCTTTTTTTGCTAGTTTATAGGGCATTTCTTTGACCTGGTTTCTCCAACAGTGTGTGCTTTCGGGGATATGTGTATCTATATGCTGTCTAGCCAAAAACCCACATCTGTACCCCCTTTGCCTACCTTAGAAAAAGGACAAAAAAAAACCCAACAGATTGAGGACTAAACATAATGTATTGCTTTGTTTGTTCTTTCCTAGTTTTAATATTTTAAAATTATTATTTATTTATTGTAAGCAAGTAGAGGAGCTTCTGCCCAAATTTCTTGAAGCAAGCAGCTATAAAAACCAGTCGAAAAACCAAGCATGTGGTCAGGGTGGTGTCACCAGCAGAAA
Source organism: Jacana jacana (assembly GCA_013400555.1). Classification (NCBI taxonomy): domain Eukaryota; kingdom Metazoa; phylum Chordata; class Aves; order Charadriiformes; family Jacanidae; genus Jacana; species Jacana jacana. The sequence continues at coordinate 72,104 of VZTM01036415.1, forward strand.
ATAAGGGAAGAGATGTCTGCCTTGCTGTAAACAACAATTAGGCTTTTTGGAACAAGAGGTAATCATCAGTTTGACTTGGAATTCGGGACCCTTGGTGGCACCTGCATGAAACTGTCTGTTTCCTTGTGTTAACCTTGGTTACCTGGTATTTAAATGCATGTCTGTGGTTGCCAGAGAAAAAGGAAGATGGCTTTGTGTTTTTGTTTGGTCCTTTGGCTAAGCTGGTGCAACTGCCATTGCAGGTGTCCTGGCTAATTGGACTAATTGGACTAATTCTGCTTGAGTACAATTACAAAGCTTTTAGTTTAAATGAAGAATTAAAAGTTGGAAGCACTTCCAGTTCTGTGGATTAGCTGCAAAGCTTTTTTTGACACGCATACACACACACCCCCCCAAGTCAACAACTTGAGTCAACACCTCTACAGATTTTTAATTCTATATTGAGATTTCAATTTCATATGGCACCAGTGTAGTTAAATTTGTGTTTTCCTTGGCTTCACCAGACTTCTGCACTGGAAGGCCGTGCTGAATGCAGCCTAGTTTAGTAGCATCTTTGATAAAGTGAAAGGGAAGGTGGCACTGGGTAGTAGGGCTGAATCGAGGGAGGAGAGAGAACAGAGAGGCAGCAATTAAAACTTTTCTTGCTGTGTTTAGTGGCTTATGTTCTGTAGATACAGGTGGGAGAATGTAGCCTGTGTGTGGGGATGGGAGACAAACACTCTGAATCTCAGGTAACTCTAGCAGTCGCAGCACCATTCGCTTTTCCTCCCTAACTGTGTTTTTTCAGAGGTGTCTCCTTATTTTGCTAATAGTAGAGTGCTGGAGCTTCTAGTATCTTACTTTGGAAATTCAAACTCCACTTTATGCCTGGGTTGGGTTTTTTTGAGTAACTTTTGAGAATGCTGGAGGCTATATGCAGTGAAGATGTAACACAAATCCCCTTTTTTAGACAAGCTCAGAAGGTGGGTAGCTTTGATTAAAACCCGGTCTTGTTTTTTCTGCTTGGGTTCTGTGCTAGCTAAAACTCAAGCGAGTTTCTTTTCACAGTTGATGAGATCAAGTTCCTATCTAAAAAGGTTTTCTTTTTTGTCTAAGTGTTTGGTAAATGCAGTGATGGTGGAGTTCAGAAGATTACTCCTTGCCTGGTCTGTGCTGCAGGTGTCTCCCATCAGCCCACAGCAGTGGTAGGTTGGTTGCTTTGGTGGAAGTAACTTGTTTTTACCCCTAAGCTGTATAGGAGCGGTCAGTCTGATAGCCTGTTTCATTCACTCCTTTGGTTCTTTCCTTCCTTCCTTTCTTCCAGCTTTTTGTTGGGTCTTTGCCTCAGCGTACAGTTCCTGAGATACCATGTTCTGACCTGATTTGCTCAGGAAGAAGCAGAGATGGCCGCGTTCAGTTGGACGGAGTTACCCAAGAGTCGCTTGGTTTTCTTCCAGCTGAGGTGTTTCCGGTGCTTGGAATTACTAACTTGTCCTGACTCTATTACTTAGCTGCATTCTAATCCCTCTTACAGTTTTGGCTTTTTGTTTCCTCCTTTTGTTTCCCCCACGTATCAGAAGCTGATGGGGGCAGCTTAACGCTGGGAAGCGTATGTTGCCAAGAGGCGGGGGTTTAGAGCAGTTTAAAGGAAGGGAGCTTAGTCCATGTTTACCTGTTCTTGCTGGTATAACTCACCTGTTTGGCAGCTGGGTGAGGTATTTGATACACTGATCGTTGTTGAGAACCAGCTTTTTCCTTGCCTGTTTTTAACAGCTAGGATGACAGGGACGTCTACAGAGTTACGCAGACTGTAGTAATGTACGCTGAGGGCTGGGCATCAATAGGTTTATTCATTCTGTTCTCTCTCTGGTACGTGTTTCCACCTAGTACCCGTGGGTGTATCGCTTTATCATTTCAGGTACTGTTGATTAGGTGACTTAGCTGAAGGGCAAACATTTCTTTCTCACTCATGGATAGTGCAATCGTAAAATTCCCCGTGAATCGGTACCATCTGTGTATTGCAAGGTTATGCAAAGCTTAGCTATAAGGTGAAACACGAGTTTGTGCTTAACTGTCATGAGAATCGAGACTGCAAGCAAACAGGGGAAAAAGTGGAATGATTACCTAGAGTCTGATGCAAGCCAGGAGCTCTGTGCTAAAGAAAACAAGTATTGTGGTGATGTTTGCTTCCACATAATGGTTTAAGATATCGGATGGTGTCAAGCCAGGTGCTATGTCATAAATTCTTTATTTGGGTAAAGAAATAAAAAGGTTGTTCTTAAGGGACTCCTATGCTAAGTAAAAGAGTATTGTTCTGATTTTTTGAATGTTTCCTTGCACTTTGTGTAAGCAATTGCTAAACTTCCTCTCTACTGGCAGGAAACGTAGCTTTCCTCACTTTGTTTTATGTGATCTAACCCACCTTACACAGAACAAAAATGGGCTGGAAAACACCACTTAAATACAATATTACTACATGTGCTTCATTCAAAAGCCACAAATTTTTCCAGTGCTTAGCTTGTTTTCATCTCCCCCATCCCTCCCCATTCCACAGCACCCCGACACCCTGGATGAGGAGACCTTTAAGAATGTCTTGTGTTGAGTATTGTAAAGGTAAGCTTTGGTTGAAGTATCTGGGCAATGTGGTGGGCTTGTTTTTACTGAGTTTTATTAGTTCTCAGAAGAAGGAACTCTCCTCTGTCCAGCTTTTATGAGGTGGGAAGATGGTGATTCTTTGTCCATTTGCCTCCTTCCCAGAAATTGCATTTTCTGGCTAGAAAACCATTGTTTTCTAATCACTCAAACTGGAGTTGGAATTTGAAGGAGTTGTGGAGTGCAAATATGGGATAAAAAATGTCAGAATAATGTTTGTAGTTGGCCTATACTGCATTCAGCTCCAGCGTGCTACTGCGGAAATGGCTTTGTTTCAGTGAAATAGTTCTGTAGTTCGTATTTAGTAGCATTGAAACTGTCATTAATTAGTATTTGCCCATCACTGCGTTCAAGTAGGGCTTGAATAGCAGTTTGCTGTAATTTAACTCCTGTCCCTCCCTTTGAAATTGAGATAGGCTATACCCTTGTAGGTGTCGTTACCGTACGCTGGCGTAAGTCCGGTATGATTAGGTTGGGTTGAATAGCTCCAGTGATGGTGGAAGGTTTGGCAGACTCAGAGCTGTGGTCGCTAAGCTCTCGATAGCTCTTCAGCTTCAGCCAAAGACAATGAATTTAAACAACCGGTTTTTATTGTGTAAAGAAATTCAAGAACCTTTTGAGGCACCATTCTGTCTCAAAGTGGTTGACTTCATACCTTGGTCTCCTTAGGCAGCGGTAGCCATCGGTGTGTGCAGTTGGCTGCAGCAGACAGTATTGTCAGAATTGCAGGGGAGGATTTGTTACTGGTCTTTGAGAGCCCTTTCCCTCGGGTTGTTTATGATAGGAAGTGTATGACTTTTATATGGACAGCTTCAAAATAAATGTGGGTCTTCTTATTCTGCCTGTGTATTGGCTGCCTTTTCAAAAGAATTGTACTGACAGCAGTCTAGTGTGCAAGTGGGTAGCTGTGACATAGAACTGTGTACAGTGCTTACAGAAGTACTCAGGAGTTTTCAGATAGCACAGATTATGGGACACTATGGAGTGAGGGAGGGAGACAAGGCGGGTGGGAAGAGGGGTGGATTTCCTTTTGGGAAATAAAAAGTTACTTCCCAGGGTGCCTTGGTTTCTGCCAGTGGATTGTGCACATCTGAGCACAGGCTGGCCATCAACCAGACAAGAATCTTTTCTAGTTACTGGGCAGTTGCAGAACTGGCTGTTAGAGTAATGCTTTGCCTCTGGACAAAAGCATTTCACGTGTGCTGTTCAGAATAATAATAGAGTAATAACAAAGGATGTGAACCTGCTTATTTGGAAAAGCAGAAGCTGAAGTGATGTTTCCCAGGCTTTATGTTTGGACAAGCTAATTCTTCATATTTTCATGCAGAAGCTTATTTTTAAGCTGTGTGAGCTGAGGTGGTATCAGCAGAAGGGAAATACACATCTTTCTCTACTTCTAAATAATTTTTCTAGCATTTGAGCTTGGTTTTATCCAAATTTTCCTATTTCATTCACTTGCACCAGCTCATAAGCAGATTTTGTTAATACTGTAGCAAGAGACAGAAACCTGAAAACCCCCTCAGTGATACAATGGAGGTTCTTCTCTGGAGGAGAATATGCTTGCCCCAAACATGTTTAACTTGTGAAGACTCTCCGGGTCAGGAGGTGTGCATGGGAGCTTTATCTTCTGACAGTGAAGTTTAGAGGACATTTAGGAAGAATAGAAGGCTGATACCAAACACCAAGCTGTAAAGAAATAAATATAAGCTTTTATGCTGGTTTCCTAACGCTACTGCCTCATCCAAAGTACCTGGATTGATGCCAGTCATATTTTGGTCTATCTACTAAGAGTTACTTTGGTTTTGGATTTCACTAGGTAAGATTGGAGTAATAGCTGTAGTAACTATTTTGGAGAAGAAACTTTTCTTGGGGGTTAAGACCAGCAAACTATTTTTTCCCAAGGTGTGTTAAGCCGGGAGTTGTGTGTGGGCATCGCTGTTCCTGTGATGCCGGGGACTTTGAGGACATTTTTGCCCCCCTCTCACAGCTGCTCTTCTCCTTATTGGCAACCATTAACTCTGAGCTATGGTTTAACCCAAACAAGTGTTTCATGATAATGGTGCTGAAGATCTTTGCCTTTCTTGCTGGGACCTTAAGCTTAAGGCTGGTGTCTCAAAACGCGGTGGCTTGAGATAGTGTTTCTCCAGGACATAGGGTCCCTGTTATGTTGCCTCGGCAGCCAAGGGACTGACTGTGCTTTGGGAGACACAAGTTTTGGTGTCCTTGTTGCGAGAATTCGTTTAGAGTTTTCTGTACCAGTTGGGAATGGGTTTTGTTATAGCCCTCATACGGCCCTGGGTGTTTGTTGGCTGTTATCAGACCGCTGTGCTCTCATGTGAGTAGCACTTAAATTCTTTATTTGGAGAGTCAGAGCTGTCAGGTTTGGTTTTGGTGTTGTTGCTTGTTTGATTTTATTTAATTTATTTATTTATTTATTTTTAATTTTTTAATTTCAGTCTGTTGAGTAGAATTGCAGAGAAAGGGCCAGTGTCTTGAAAAAAAAATATTGCAGACAGAATTTCTTTCAATTCACTGTTTTTCCTGCTTCTTCAAAATACGTGATGTTTGGTGTGTTTCCTTTGCCTACGTCTATGCGTTGTTTGGGTCTTTTCTCTGCTTGATTTTGCTGCCTGGGGGTTTTTTTCATCTTTCTGTATGGAGGATTATCCAATTAATGAACCACCTGGCTGGCGAGAGTGCACTGGTGGGAGTGGTGGTAAGCAGTGGGAGCGCTGACTTGGAGGTGCGTGTAGAGAATTAAATTTACAGAGCGTTAGGATCTAGTTGATCTGATTCTCCAATAAATCCCTTCTCTTCTGGACCTGGGCCATTCATTCACATGCAGATACGCACGTTATATCTTTGATGTTCAATCCATAAATATAAAGAAATGGAAGGCGTTTAAGATAAGTGACACACAACCTCATGGTAACAACACCCACAGTATTTCCAAGTAAAGAACCAATCAAGTGACTCAGGAATGCAATAGGGTGGCAAACGGGGACCCAGATTTTCGGAGGCAATAATTGTGAAGCAGGTACCATCTTGGCCATCTGGTGGATTAACCTTTGTACTGGGGTAGTGTATTGGTGGTGCTGTGTGTTGAATTGCACAAAGGGATCTATATGAAAACTTCCCCCTGAAAAACAAAGCAGTGAAGGTCGTTTTGGTGATTTTGTTTATTTGGGTTTTTTGTTGTTGTTGTTTTTTTGTGTTTTGGTCTTTTTTTTTTTTTTACTCCAATAATCTAATTTTACTCTCACTAAGGCACAGTGTGGGCCAAGAGGTGGGAGTGCATCTGTGACTGAAAAGTTTTGTTTGAACTTTACTCTGGTTCCTCTTGACATCAATAGAGAAGCGGCGTGTTCTTCATTTGCCATGTCTAGTTTGGGTCATTTTATCCTGGCATGCCTCTTCAGAAATGATTTGACAACGAGCAAATGCTGTAGTGAGTCCTGTGAGAACAGTTGAATTTTCCAGAGCTGCTGTTGTGGGCACGTTGGCTGGGAACTGAGTAATGGATAAAGCATCTACACCACCCCTGGAATACTATAGAATCAGGTTACTGAACTGATGAGAAGTGACCACCGGGTCACTTCCTCTCCCATCCACTTGTTTATGACTATTTAAAGTAGGGGATCCAAACAGAAGGGGCTGTTCCTGGGTTTCACTAGCAATGTCTGAATCCAGATCTTGTCCTGGTAGTAATTTGGATTGCACATTGTCACCTGTTTTACTTTTCTCCTCCTACTCTTTCTGTACACGTTAGTAACAAAAGCGCTGCTCTCCCACTCGGCTCCGTCCAGAGGTGGCTTTAAGCCCTGAGATACGGAATGGACCTGGTGCTGCTGTGCTATGGGAGGCTTCTTAATGGCAAGTCACTTGGTAGGGAAAAACTGGAAAAAGCAAGCTAGAACAGAGGAGGTTCCACTTAAATATGAGGAAAAACTTCTTCACAGTGAGGGTGAGGGAACACTGGAAGGGGCTGCCCAGGGAGGGTGTGGAGTCTCTTTCTCTGGAGATATTCCAAACCCGCCTGGAGGTGTTCCTGTGTGACCTGCTCTGGGTGTTCCTGCTCTGGCAGGGGGATTGGACTGGGTGATCTTTCAAGGTCCCTTCCAATCCCTGAGATTCTGTGATTCTGTGAAAAGTGTAGATTCCATAAACCCGAAGGGTAGCTGTGACATTCTGCCTGCATTATCTTTGTCAGGGAGAATGAGTGTTAGTACTTTCTTTGGCAGCTTTTAAATAGGTGGTTGTCCTTTGGTGTGTTGTGGAACGGACCAGAGTCACTGTGTGACTAAGGGGTGACTCCAGAAAGCAGCTCTTAGCCTCTACCTGCTTGGTGCCCGGTTGTTTTTATCCACATTTTATCTGGACAGGCTGAGGTACCTCAGTGGGAATAAACATGTTGAGGATCAGATGTTTAGACTGAGTAATCTGAGGCAGGGCTATGTGCTACCTCACCTGGTAAGGCTGCTGGTTCCTTAGCGCTAAGTCAAAATTTGATTTTGATATCAAAATCCATTTCCCAAGTGTAATGGTTAATTTCATCAAGGCTTCAGGTGACTTCTGTGATGGAAGATGATCTCTCATTAGGACAGTTTTTTTCTCTCAGTTTTTCCTCCTATTTAAGTGGAACCTCCTCTGTTCCAGCTTGCTATTTCCAGTTTTTCCCTACCAAGTGACTTACCATTAGGAAGCCTCCAAGGACAAAGGCCTATTTTACAAAATGTTTGTTTGTTTGATGCCGTGTTTCACCCATTTTTCAGAGCAGTGCTCTGAGCTGTTATTTCCCCAGTTAGACTGGAAGCACAGAGCTGGCTGCCTTCTGAAAGGGATGGCAAATCTGGGAGCATTTGATTTCAAGTTGAGTGACATAACCATCTGAAATGGCTATTTTGCTTTGCTCCCTTTCCCCTCCCCGTAACTTCCCAGATGTGGTAGATCAGGGAATCAGACAACTCTGCTGTTCAGAAATTGTGAAATGCTTAAAATACTAATGAAACCACCTTCTTTCCTATTTTTCTCCAGCGCTGCGTGGTGCTGCGGTTTTTGAAGTTCCCCCCAAACCAGAATAAGGTAAGATTCAACTGTGTGCTGTTGCTAAACCACCCACCCCACCCCCAGGTAAGTGAAGAAAAACCAGTTTGAGGAGAAACAGGAAACCTGCACGCGGAACTGTGACTGATGGGAGTTAAGAATAAAGGGATGCTTTGAAATGTGCCTGCCTTTCAGGAGTTCTGGCAACAGGATCTCCTTAGGTAACTAAGACTTACCTGAGCGCCCCTACTAAGGCCTTTGTGCTGTAAGGCCTGTAGAAGGTTCTGCTCCCTGACTCATGCTAGTTGGGACAAGAGGATCAGCACGGTGCTGGTGTCCCGATAGAGGTCTGCTGCTGACCACCCATTCAGTAGCTAAAAAGCCATGAAATTGGGAGGGTGATACGAAATAGCTTTTGTCAGTGGTGGTTTTACTGTCTGTTGAAAAAAGAACATGGTGGGACACAGTCTGCCAGTTTTTCAGACTGGTAGGAGGTTTTCCTGCTCGAGAAGGAACTGAAGCGAGTTACCTTAGATTTAACAGGGATGAAAAATAACCAGGAATCCAAGGTGGAGGGTAAAAGTGAAGTGTCAACACAGTCTTGCAAGGGGGGAAAAAAAACCAACCCATGAGAGAGCACAAGAGTCAGGAGGTTCCAGTTCTGCCATTTCCTCAACCTGGTGAGGAGTCGCTGGGGTTAAGGTGTTACCTGAGAGACAGAGGGGCCAACCTGAGTTACAGCAGGTTCTGAGCCCTGGCTTTGTAAGGTTCAGGGGCAGACTGTTCTGATGAGAAACGAAATACAGAAAGCATCATGGCTTTGCTGAGAGCTGGGGGGAAAGTGCTTAATTTGGGGAAAAAAAGAAACAAGGATGAATGTAAAGGAAATGTATAGGAAGGGTGTTTTGCTTTAAACTGGGAAGATGAATGTGAAATGCATCCAGTTTAACAAGGGATAAAAGAATTTTCTGAAGTAGAAGAGAGGAAGGTAAAACCAGCGAGTTATTTGATGGCCTTTCTACTGCTACCTTACTTGAAAAAAGGTCTGGTAAAACTAAAGTGTGATTCAGGAGCATTTTTGATCTGCTTACAGGGGCAGGATTTCAAAACCATATCTGGTGCTTCTGTAGTAGTCCCAGGTAACGATGTTGAGAGGCTTTTACGAGAACAGGGAGGAACCCAGTGGTCTGGAAGAAGGGAGCACGGTGCCCATCTCCGTTTCTAAGATAGCAGGGGAGAATTAGACTGCTGTTTAAGTAAAAACTCAGTCTGCTGCCATTCTAAGAGAACAAAACACCGAGTGCTAGATTATTTATTCCTTTTTAAAGTCCAAAGAGATTGTTGCATAGTCATTGTTTTTAAAAAATTGACAAAATGTGACAAAGTCACAAAGGAAGCCAGGAAGTGACTTCTCAGTTTCACACCACAGCGCTGAGGTCGATAACATCCCTGTCGCCTGCACTGTTTTGGATTAGGATAGTAAAACACAAGAAAATAATCTTCTGGGCACGGTGTTCTGTTGCTGCTTTAACGCTGCTCAGGTTTTTGAGGATGGTTGGTTGAGTTTTTTTCCCCCGTGTAATAAGATCAGTAAAATTGCTCAGAATCCTACCGCAGCGATCGGTGGCAGTCGGGGTTCCTGGGGTCTCTGCCTGATCCAGCACCACGGGTTTGATTTTTAGGAACTGCTACCAAAAATTCCATGCCCAGTTATTCCAGACAGATGGGCTTCTCTTCTTGCCTTCCTGTCACAGCAAAAAGGCAGGGGTGGAGCGTAGCTCTGAAAGCCTTTTAAGCAGCACTCTACCAGAACAAGCCCTGTTTGGGGTACAAGTCCTGCATTTTGAGGGGTGTGACATCCTGGATGTGACTGGTGTTGGGATTGTGCGTGCTTTGGGATACACAATTCCTCTTGGCTTTGCTCTCTGAATAGGAGATTATGTAATTTGAATATATTTAATTATTCTGGTGATTGATTTGGTTTTTTTAAAGGGTGACTTTTACTTGGAGCAGAATGGAAGACTAAATATTTGATCTTGGCATCTGTAAACAAGTCCTGGAGGCTTCAAATCTTGGGGCAAACGTGGCCGTGGCATCGTGACAGCTGTAGAGCAGAGAATGCTTTTTAGGTGTAATCCCTGTTCCTGACTAGTGCAAGCTGGATTAGGATATAAAGTGTTCCAGACGTGTGTGTGACATTGTAGCTCAACCAGTGTAAACTCTGAAAGAAGCAGCTGAAGGAAAATACTTCCTAGTAAGACTCATACAGAAATTCATGTGTGGGCAGAGGGATCTCGGTTTCTGTTGCTTAATTCCTTTGGAAGAGGCAGAGATTCCGGCTGCTGCTTTGTATTGTCAGTGTTTGTTTGAGTTTGGGACTGGTTAAACTAGGGGGTGTTATTGCAAACCCTGGTGTTATTGTTACCACTAATGAAGAACAGTCATAATCAATAGTGTGACTCTGGGACTTGCAGTTCTTGAGCAGAAAGTCAGGTGTCAGGACTTGTGGAGTGATTTTAATTGCGTATTGCTGGTTTTGCTGTACAAGTCTTCTGCAAGAATGAAATGTTTGCCTTTTGGTTGTACAGGACCTCTCTGATGAACTGTGGTGTTTTCCTAAATGAGCTGGCAGTAACGATGGGTCCTACAGCACCTTTCCATCTCGCTGTGTTTTTAAGGTTGAAAGCTGATGCTGCAGGAGCCTGTTGTTTTCTGTTTCTTGTTTGCAGTTTATCAAATACACTTGCTGTTGAAAGGAGGTGTGTAGGTGTGGTAAGCTCGATGTGTAGTTTTGAAGTTGTGCTGATCTTTTTCTTTCCTTGGAGTAGGAGCAGCAGTGAATATCCTGATGATCTGAAATAGTTATTTCCCTCTGTGTGAGTGTGTGTGTGTACGTATAGACACGCTGTGACCCTGTTTGCACATCAGCAAACAGGGTCAGGATGGTCTGTAAGGGGGGATTAGTTGAGATTTCTGGTTCTGTGTGAGAGGATGTAACGTTTGTATTTGAAGACATCACAGGTGGATAGATGATGGTAAAGCAGTGGATGTGGTCTACCTTGACTTCAGTAAAGCATTTGACACCATCTCCCACAGTGTCCTTGTAGCTAAACTGAGGAAGTGTGGCCTGGACGATAGGGTAGTGAGGTGGATTGTGAACTGGCTGAAGGATAGAAGCCAGAGAGTGGTGGTCAATGGGATAGAGTCTACTTGGAGGCCTGTGTCTAGTGGAGTCCCTCAGGGATCAGTACTGGGACTAGTACTGTNTAGGTTGAGAGGGGTTCTCCTCCCCCTCTACTCTGCCCTTGTGAGACCCCATCTGGAATATTGTGTCCAGTTCTGGGCCCCTCAGTTCAAGAAGGACAGGGAACTGCTGGAGAGAGTCCAGCACAGAGCCACAAAGATGATGAAGGGAGCGGAGCATCTCCCATACGAGGAAAGGCTGAGGGAGTTGGGTCTCTTTAGCTTGGAGAAGAGGAGACTGAGGGGTGACCTCATGAATGTTTATAAATATGTAAAGGGTGAGTGTCAGGAGGATGGAGCCAGGCTCTCCTCAGTGACACCCAATGACAGGACAAGGGGCAATGGGTGCAAGCTGGAACAGAGGAGGTTCCACTGAAATATAAGGAAAAACTTCACAGTGAGGGTGACTGAACACTGACAGGGGCTGCCCAGGGAGGGTGTGGAGTCTCCTTCTCTGGAGACATTCAAAACCCACCTGGACGTGTTCCTGTGTGACCTGCTCTAGGTGTTCCTGCTCTGGCAGGGTGATTGGACTAGATGGTCTTTCAAGGTCCCTTCCCATCCCTGAGATTCTGTGATTCTCACCACTCAGAGTTGGTGTGAGGTTAAAGAAAGGGTTGTCATTAAAAGGGCAGAAATCGATGTATAAATCGAAGTTTTAGCTGTAGTATGTGCTCAGAATTGCTGTTTCCCCCTTCACCAGGGGAGGAGGATACTTACCAGAACTGGTTTAAGTTGCTGGGGGTTTTCCCCTCTGCAAAGTGACTTCTTCCCCAGCCTGGAGGAGCTGACCCCGAAGGGCAGGTGGGGGCCATGTCCGTGGTGTGCTCAAGGTAGGAGTAAAGAGGGGGGAGCCGGGGTTCCCCCACGGGGCTCCCCTCTGCCCCCTGCTCCAGCTCCCCTCCCATGCACCTGGGGGTGTTCAGCACCGCTGGTGGGGCACTGCCCTCCCTGGGAGGCACAGGCTGAGCAATGCTGCTGCCATGCCTGTGTGGGTGGCCTGCTCACACATCTTGTTGCCTATTAATTATTTGTTCTTAAATACACTTCTTTAGACCAAATGACTGCAATTGAGAAAGTTATTTGGGCCTCGTAGTGTGTGTTTTGTTCTCAGGCTCAGGCAGTGGAAGATTGCCTGTTCTGAAGAGACTCTGAGCTTATTTTGGCTCTCTTAAAAGGGCTGAGGGAGAGTCGTTCCAAGAAACAACTCTGCATACAAGATGCCAAGCATTTTAAAGAGCAAGTGCTGTCCTGGCCTTCACAGAGTGATGGGAGTGCTCTGTAAGTGCTTTTCCTCCTTGCCCCGAAGGACTGGGTTGTGTGGTTGGTGCTTTGCTGGCTGAACAGCCCGTAGTTCTGTACGTTACTGACATAAGTGTGTTCCTGTAGGGACTCCTCTTTCTGTAAAGCGGCCTTGCACGTTGCAGTGTTGTCTCTTGCTGCTCCAGTCTGCACAATGGGTCCTGACAGAGGAAGAGTATTAACCTCGGTAGGTTACAGTAACAGCCTGATCTTTCCTAGTCCCACACACCTTGTGTAACTTTGTTAGGCGACAGACCCTTTGGCTGGGGGGAAAAGCCTACCTATTGTGAAGGTGTTATAAAAGAAAGCGGGTGAGATTGCTTGGTGAGTGACAATCTCAGCAGAGTACTGTGTGCAGGTCTGGAGCCCTCCAGAGAGGAAGGACAGGGACCTGATGGAGCGGGTCCGGGGGAGGGCCATGGAAATGCTCAGGGGGTTGGAGCACCTTTGCTACGAGGACAGGCTGAGGGAGCCAGGGTTGTTCAGCCTGGAGAAGAGGAGGCTCTGGGGAGACCTCAGAGCAGCCTTCTATTACCCAAAGGGGTCTACAGGCAGGCTGGGGAGGGTCTGCTTACAAAGGCCTGCAGTGACAGGATGAGGGGCAATGGCTTCAAGCGGGAGAAGAGCAGGTTTAGATTGGAGAGTAGGAAGAAGTTGTGTACCATGAGGGTGGTGGAGCACTGGGACAGGTGGCCCAGGGTGGAGGTTGAGGCCTGGAGACATTCAAGGGGAGGCTCGAGGAGGCCCTGGACACCCTGGTCTAGTTGGAGGTGTCCCTGCTGGATGTGGGGAGGTGGGACTAGATGGCCGGAGAGGTCACTTCAAGCCTGGACCATTCTATGATTCTATAAATCTCCTTTTACCTATAAACGTTTTTACTGTGTGTTTGGTGTGGTTTTCCCCCATTATGTGAGTGTTGTCCCCCTAGCATTTTATTTTCTCTTACCCTGCTCTGTTTATTTCCTCCTGCTCATGTTGTTTTTCCTCTCTGTTTTTTCTAACTTGGGCATGAATGTTGCACTTTCATCTTCCTCCACTGTTACTCGATCCCAGTAAATCTATATGGTTCAGTGCTCTAGAATGTGCAGTGGTAGGAAAAGTAGTGTATTTCCAGAAAAGCTGGGAGTTGCAAAAGGAGTTTGGAGACTGTCTGTTGTACCAGCAGAATACTGTGTGGAGAGCCGGAGCGTGCTGCAGTGCTGGGAATGGGCTGATGTTGTCAGGCTGCACTAACGGTGCTCTCTGGCTCCCAGAACTCCCCTGGCTTTGGTTCTATCTGACTTGGCTTTTATGTCTTGTAGCAGAACTTTTGTGCTTCCTTCTAGACGTGTAGCTTAAAATCACCAGGAGATGATGTTGTAGTCAGACTTTTCGTTGTCTGGGGTAGGATTTGGCAAATTCTGTACCTGTTCATGCAGAGGTTTGTCACGGGGCTCACTCTTTGCAGCCCTTCTCTTCCAGATCTCCAGGTGAAGCATTTTATAGCACTGAAAGCCTCTCCTGCACTTTCCCGGTTGGTAAGCAGGCATGCTGTGCATCTCGATTAACTGTCACTGGTTTTTCACTGAAGAGTAATGCTCGAAGACAGAGCAGATCTTGAGTAATCTCCCCATCTTCCACCTCTTTCATTTTCTGGCCTTTCCCCCCTGAAATTTAACAAGTGGCATCTCTTTTGCCCGTTTTCCTGGTTATCCCAGCCTCTCGGGGGGCAGCAGGGAGACCTTTCCTGTGTCATTTCAACGTGCACTGACCGCCCAGACCCCGGGCAGCGGTTAAGCTGCTCTGCCCAATCACTGACGAGGATGCCTGTGTATTCTCAAGTGGTGTTTATCATTATTTCCTAGTGAAATTAGCCCGGTTCTGTCTTCCAGACTTCCCAGGAAATACTACACCATCTGCAAAACATCGTAGACTTCGGAAAACATGTCATGAAGCAGTTCTTCGGGGAGAACTACGTTCACCACGGGGTAAATAAATGTTTTCTCTTTCAAGAATAAATGGCTTATGCACTGTAAACACTGAAGTGTTTTGGGGAACGCTGAATACCAGTAAAAGGCATTAAGAGGGTTTGTAGATACTCTTGGGCACGTGCACAAAAAAGCATTTGGATCAGAACCCAGCTCTTGCTCTGTGCTGATGAGGCGACTGGTTTGTATGCTGGGGTCTGAGCTCTTTCAGTCCACTCAGGAGAACTGCAGGCATTCTTTGCCCTGTGCATGGTGAGAGGTGTGCGGGAGAGAGATTTTTAGACTGATTGCAAAACAGGGGGGGAATCCTGGCTGACCTGAGTTGTCCGGGCGTCTGTGCGGTCAGAGGTAATCTTTCTCCTCGCAGCTCGGGCTGTTCTGCAGGGCCAGATCCACCAGACAGAACGCAGATGCCCCAGTGGAAAAGTCACGCCTTCTCCTGGGACTGGAGTTACACAACTCTGCCCTGGAAGGGTGGGATGTGGGACGTGGGACAGGACTAAATGGGACAGTTTAATTTGTGAGAGAGACAAAATGGTGCAGGCTTCTTCATGTGCATCAAGCTTTGACTGAAAATGCTCTTTCTCATGCATCCCAATCATGGGATTGTTTAGTTTGAGGAAGAGGAGGCTGAGGGGAGACCTCATCACTCTCTACAACTGCTTGAAAGGGCATTGAAGAGTGGCTGGTGCTGGTCTCTTCTCACGGGCAATTAGCGACAGGACAAGAGGGAATGGCTGCAAGCTGCAGCAGGGCAGGGTTAGGCTGGACATTAGGAAAAAGTTTTTCAGAGAGAGAGTGGTCAGTCAGTGGAATGGGCTGCCCAGGGAGGTGGTGGAGTCCCCATCCCTGACTGTGTTTAAGAGCAGATTAGATGTGGTGTTGAGGGATCTGGTGTAGGGGAGAACTTGTAGAGTAGGGCTGATGGTTGGACTTGATGATCCCAAGGGTCTCTTCCAACCTAAATGACTCTATGGTTCTATGATTCTGTTTAGATGAGGTTTCTGTTTTCATGGTGGAGTAGGTATTGCCTGTGATGGCAGGTACGGGTCTTTGTATAGAGGGTAAGCGAGGGGGAAGCTGCGGGCTGTGTGGTCAGTGCTCTAATGTCCACTGGACGTTGGTATTCTGTGCTAAGACCCCAAACTGGCTTTTACCTTTTATATTGAAATAATATATTTTTTTATTTTTAATAGGAAATTATTCAACTGCCTTTAGACTTCGTAAGACAGCTGTGTTTAAAAATTCAGCCGGAGAGGCCAGGTAAGAGCATTAAAAAGGGGGCTTTCCTCAAGCTGTACGGTGTTGTGCTTTGTAATAAAGTCACGAGTATCAGACCTCAGAACATGAGGAAACTTCTATATATATTTGGACAATGACAAGTTGAAAATTTGTTGTGAAAAAACATGTGCATTCTAGAACTATAAATTGCACCTGATACTACTTTGATGAAATTAGGGAAAGTCATCCTCTGTGAGCTCGTGTTTGCTAATTCTGCCTCAAAGTTCAACGAGCCTCTCGGGGGCTGTGCGTGATCCCTCCCAGCTCTGCCGCGGCCCTCTGGGTCCCTGCCCAGCGGGGAAGCCCGAGTGTGCCTTCCTAGTGCCCTGGTCAGGGACGAGTGTGGGAGGGGAAAGGCTGTGCTGACCTTGTGAAAGCTTTCGGAACCTGCTGCAAGACTGGAAGTTTGGCAATCGCTGACGCAGTCGGCGTGAAGCACGGTGCTACAGAACTTTGGTGTCCTCATTCTTAGTCAGCAGCACTTGGGGACATCACCCTTCATGTACAGCTGGAAGTACAGTAAGGTGCCAGCTCTACAGTGGGCAAAGAGACCATGTCCCTCGTGGTGTGCTCGTCTTTATCTCCTCAAACACTCTTAGCAGAACTCCTTGAAGAAAAGTGTGGTATTAAATTCTTTGGTAGCTGTAGCCGGTACTTCAATGCCTTTGATCCAAGAAAAAAAGTGAATGAATCTACACAGAGTGAGCCCAGGACACACACTGTTGCTGAACTGTCCTCACCTTTTTCAGAAATGGTTTCTTGCACTTTGGAACTGGCAAGGAAAAGTAAATAGTGTGCAGTAAAAGCTACAAAATCGATGATACTCCCATAGATGTGAATCATAGAAATTAATTTCATTTCTCAAAGGTAGATGTTGTGTGTCTGCAGCTCATGGGCATCTCTTCAGAGAAGCAGTGTGGCTGTGAGGGGCTGTGCAAGTGTAATTCTGGCTGTTTCTCAGATGATTTATTTCCTTTTTTCTTTTGCAATGTATTTTTCAGAACGGAGGTTTTTCTTAGCGACGAAGCTGTAGCTGAGCACGTGTGTTCTGCTTGTCTCTTAGTACCAGGTGTCTGAAAGTCCAGGAGTGTGTGTTCTTACTAAAGGAAGCTCTTGCAGACCTTTCTCTGTCCTGTTACCTTTCCCCAAAGGCTGCATTGGGAGGGAGGTTGTTTAAAGGCATTTATCTATGTAATCCCTCTTAGTCTGCGTCTGAGACCATTTTGCTACTTCATTTCTTCTCAGGGTTGTTAGTCTGGACTGTGTTTAAAAATGCTCTTTTTAAAAGGGTGGTTGTAGCAGTGGAAATCTGAAGTTGTGAGCTTGTGGGCAGGGGAAGGTGACTGTTCAGTGTTCCTTTTCACTCATTTATTACTCTGATGTCAGCAGTGGAACAGCTAGGAAGAGACTGCTTCTCATGGAGAAGTGCTTCTTCAGGTGCTTGCTTCTCCCCAGCTTTGGTTTTAGCGCCACACATTTTCATCTCAAACTTTGGGCAAATGTTTTAAACCTTGAAAAAGCGCTACGTGCGGACTGAGTTCAGTGAAGCTGCTTCTGGGTTCCGTTGAGATGTGCACTTCCTTCTGAACAGCTTCTGATAGAGCTGACCCGGCCGAGGGGTGGCAGGTCATGCCCAGGTCATGCCGTTTCAGTTTCAGTAAGCAAACAGGAATTCAGTCCTCTCTTACCTGTTGTCGGCCAATTGCTTATTTCAGGCCTCTCCCCGATAGGGAGCAGCCATTAAAGCAGCCCCTAAGGCAGTCTCTGTGCCTCTGGCAATATGGAGGAAACTGAAAAGGTCTTGATAAAAAAGAGGGAGGGAAATTTATGCAGGTGAATAATTGGCTAAAGCCCCACTAAACGGTGTGGTGTCCTCGCTGAGCTTGTTCCTGCTCCCCCGCCTGGTGACCAGGGTAACTACAGAGTAAAGTAAACCCCCACGCGGCTCATGTTTGTGGTGTTTTTCTCCCCGTTTTCCCCAGAGTCTCGCTGTGATAAAGATATGGACACCCTCAGTGGTTATGCAATGTGCCTTCCGAACCTCACCAGGCTGCAGACCTATCGTTTTGTGGAGCACCGGCCCATCCTCTGCATTGAGATTAAGGTATCGAACAGGAGACGGTCCTGCTGGGGCTCCTCTTTGCCTTTGCTAAGCACAAGCTGAGCAGAGCAGTCCCACAGCAGCAGTGGGATAAGGCAGAGCTCACGGCTCTCGCTGTGACCCAGAGGGTGAAGCAGCCCCTCCCTCTTCCACTTCCTGACCTTGCAAAACTTGGGAAATTCCCAGGAATTTCTAGGCCTTTTGTAGGCCACAGCTGTTTTCTGTGTCCTTAAGTGAGGACTCAGTAATAATTAGGAATGATATAGGAGTAATATACAGTGACATGTTAAGCTTTTAACTGTTGGATGTTGACTTTGTTGTGTGTGTGTGAACATCATTTTGAATTTTCCTTGAACTGCAGGGATGTGTGTGTTGTGTGCTCTTACCTTTCTATAACAAAATACAATTAGAACCTTCTGTTTGGTTTGTTTTTTTTCAGCCAAAGTGTGGCTTCATTCCTTTCTCCAGCCACGTTTCGCAGGAGATAAAGCACAAGGTGTGTCGTTACTGTATGCATCAGCATCTAAAGGTAATTTCCTTTCTGGGCAGCCATGCCGCTCTCCTTCGCCTGCGCCGGGCCCGGGTGGCTCTCCCGGCCCCGCTCTCCTGTTGGAACTGGTGTGCTGTTGCTACATTTCTGGTGTGACTGAAGCCTGAGGGCGGGTACCCGGGCTGAGCTGCTGGGTGTGAAGCTGCGTAGTTGAGAGATGGAACGAGTTCTGTGGGAAGCTGGGGGCAAAGAAATACAAGATTAGTCTTTGAGGGCTATTAACGCTGTTGACTGGGTGAAGTCCAGCGTCAGACTTCCTTCCAAGCGCAGCTGGAAAATGCGGGTGGTGTCGGTAACTTAGAGCAGCGGATAACGCACACGGGACGGAGGTCTGTCCATCACGTGTCCGAGACAGCAGAGCTGTGCCTGTCTGTAAGGGCACCCGACCTCCCTCCACGCCTCCCGCCTGCCAACGCCATCCCCTCCCTTGAGCCAGGCACGACGAGGAAGGCCCTTGGTGGCCGGGAACTGTAGGTTCTAAGGCTTTTCAGTGTCCTAGGGCTGCTGAAGGCAGGGTGTCAGTGCACACCCCTGACTGTTCAGATAACCGGGAGCGGTTGTTCCCGACAGCGACTAACAGCTTCGCTGTGGGTTTTCAACAGGTAGCGAACGGAAAATGGAAGCGACCAAGCAAATATTGCCCACTGGATCTCTTCTCAGGGTAAGCAAGCGTGTGCCTGGACTCTCTTGTTTTTCCCAAAACATCTGTTCCAGGTTTCTTTGCCTTTGCCTGTAGTGTGGGGGGTAGTCAATGCCTGCTTGTCTGGCTTTTACAGGGAACCGTTCCTGCTGCTATGTACCTCTTTACACCTCTTTCAGGAATCAGTTGCTCACTAATGTGTCATTGCCTTTTGCTGTGTGATGTTAAACCCAAGAGCTGCTCAGCTGCCTCAGATTTGAAGTTCTAATTGTGAATGGTCGCTTTGTCTTGGCAGTGACCGCAGCCGCAGTCATGCGCTTTGCGGAGGTGTGGTCACGTCAGGTGCCCAGCTCTGATTCCCCAGAGCCCTCTGGGTGGGGGTGTCACCATCTAAAGGCTGTGATAAAACATTCTTGGATTTGTTTTATTTGTTTTTCCCTAGAAATAAACAGAGAATGCACTTTGCTTTGAAGAGCTTGTTACAGGAGGCGCAGAACAACTTGAAAATATTTAAGGTAAACAGCCACATCTCTCTGCTTGCTTTTTGTTTGGCCTTGGCTTTTAAACAATCTGACTTCAGGATGTGAGCAGTCAAGATCCTAGTTCAGATCCACCAAATCAGCACCGTGGCCATTGGACCCCACCAAAAGAGAAACCCAGCAAAACTCTTAGTTAGATTTCACATTAGGGCAGGTGAGGGATAATTTCCCAGAACTGCTTAGTCTGAAAGAATTGCCAAGGAACAACTAATAGGAAAGGACTATTAAAGGTGACCAAAGTGTTTTAAGACTTTATGTGCTTCTTCAGGAGGAAGAAGAGCGAGCCCTTGGTGTGGTGCTGCAGGTACTTTTAGAAATCCCAGCTGCAGCATTCAAGCAAGCAAAGGCACAGCACGCCCCGCTCAGGGAGCAAGAAGTGACCTTCTCTGTGGCAGTAATGTAGGGAAAATATAAAGCAGTAGTTAATGGCTTATGCAGGTTTTCAGATTTAATTGTTGGAAATAAGATTCTTTACAGCTTATTTCTAATAACAAAGGAACTATTGGAATTACTTAAAACTTGCATGAACTATTTTTTCTATTAGTACAGGTCACTGTCACGCCTTTCTCTGTCCCCCTTTTTTATAGCCTTTTGTTTTCCAGTTTTGCTTTTAAAATAAGGTTTTTTCACATGGTGCTTCTTCACCACTGACATTCAGAAGGAAGCGACAGGAGGGTGTTTGCAGCATCACTTCACTGCTGCTACTCTGACTACTTACGCTGGATTAAGTTGGGAAAGTAGCACGTGACTTAAAGGGGCTTTTTTTTTTGGTCTCAGCTCAAAGGTTGTGGTGTCTGATCAAACCTGAGGGCAAATCTGTAGGCGTGTGTGTATGTGCATGCAGGCTGTCACACTAATGTGCTTCTCTGTGCTGTGCATCTTCACATGTGATGCTTTACATCAGTACAGGTATCTGGATTTTGTAAAGTGCCTAAACATTTTCTGTTTTTTTTTTTTCTCCCTCCTTTGCAGAATGGGGAACTAATTTATGGCTGTAAAGATGACCAGGACTGTGTCTCTGACTGGAACGAACTTGCCCGTCACTTAAAACCTTTCTTCTTCCCTTCCAACGGGTTGGTCAGTGGCCCGCACTGCACAAGGACAATTGTTAAAGAACTCGTCCACGTTATAACCATGGCACTACTAAGTAGTACTGATGCCTGCAGGGCAGGTGACATGAAGACAGTTCCCGGTTCACAAGGAAGAAGCTACTGTGAAGCAAGTGCTTTTAATAAGGAGCTCGTAAGAAATGGTAAGAGATCATTTTTTGAGCACATGATGGTTCAGATTTTTCGCCTCCTGTTGGCTGTTGAGTACTGGTGTGCTAAGGGAAACACTGGAGTCTGGGTGACATTTTAAAAAGGAGTTCTGAGCTGCATAACTGTTAGATAAGTGTTTTTAACGTGACCTTGTAGTGAGCACTTCTGTCCCTAATGACAGGGATGAAAATCAGGAAAAATAGGCAAAAACCCAAACGGTTTGAGGTGATAACCACTGCAGCTGTTTCAAAGGAACGGGGAATTCTTATGTTGTGTGTGAAGAAGTTTGGCTGCTTTGGCTGGTCTGTCACTGGTACCTGTTTCTGACCTTTCCCTGCTCCCCCCGTCAGCCCCCAGCAGCGAGCGGGAAGGTCACTTGCTTTCCTGGTGAGCAGACAGGTGTGAGTGCAGGGGGAAAGACATGGGGAATGAGAGGAGGATCTTTTTCACTGCTGGTTGGTTTTGTGTTGTGTGGAGAAAGAGCTCTCTTACAGACATAACAGCAAACACAAGCCTGTTCATACTGTATTAAAAAGACCCAATATCTGAAATTCTAACTTGCTTTCTGCCAAGAGTTCGTACTGGTGGAAGCGAATTTGTGGTGACTCCAAACTCACCTGAAAACTTTCTCTTGTGGACTCAGAGAAGTAGATTGCAATGGAAGCGTGCGGGGTTCGGGTTTTTGGGGCAGAGTTAGGTACCAGGTGGTTTATTTTGCAGTCAAACGTGGGCTGTTTAACTGTGCTGTAGGCACCTGGCACACCAGTGTTGGGAAAGCAAAGGGTTGTGGTTTGGGTTTGCTTTTCCCCCCCGTGACTGGTCTAAGGAGTATCTGAGTTTTTGTGAACAAGCACCTGTAATGGCAAAAATGAAGCAAAGAGACTCTCATGGCTGCCTTATTTGAAAATACATTTTCTTCTAGGTAAACATAAATTGGAAAGCTCTGGCTTACCGAGGGGTTGTCTCCTTTATAAAACCCTTCAGGCTCAGATGCTCGACATGCTGGATATCGAAGGACTCTACCCTTTGTACAGTAGAGTTGAACAGTACTTGGAGGAATTTCCAGAAGAGAGGTAAGACTCGGTGGCTCTTCTTTTCAGTGGTGATAGAGTAGGTGTGCAGCCAGGATCGGCTCCGTGCAGACACACCATTTGTTCTCTCCTGTTAGGTCGTATACAGCCTGCCTTCATGGTACTGCACCTTCTGAAATTCTAACTTGAAATGTCAGATAACATAAAAGATGAAGTTTTTTTCTTAAGAGTTTTGGTATTAGTCACTTTGACCAGAATTTTAAAGTAATGAATATGGAGAGTTCACAACAGGGTAAGAAAGTGCCCTGTTCCTTAGTAGCAGAGTGTTTGGGGACAGAGGCAGTCTGGAGAAGGGGAGGCTCAAGACATGATTTAGTAGCTCAGTGGGTAGTTTGGTGACAAGAGGACAGTTGGACAAGATGATCTTGTAGGTCCTTTCCAACCTTGTGTTTCTGTGATTCTGTGAAGTAGATGGTTGGTTTCTCCTGCCTTTGGTACCTGCAGAGCTAGGACTGTGCAGTAATAATGACGTTTTTACAGTCATGCTCGAGTCTGTATCGGCCTCCCTGCAACCCCCCCTTTATGTTCAGCAGCAACCCCGCCTGTGCCTGCGAGAGCTTACCGAGGTACCCCGTACCTGCTCCTGCCCAGCACACCCTTGTGTCACTGTAGCACAGGTTACACGTCATACTTGAGGCACAACCATTTTTATCTTAGGGTATTTCTTGCCTGGTGAAGAAATACGGGGCACTGGAAGCTGCTATGTTTGTTCTTAAATGAAGCTTATTAGTTGTAATAATAATGGCTGTAAAAAGCCTTGGCTTGGCTGCATCTGAGGTCCTCGGGCTGTATGTGCCGGCAGTTCTGCTGTTGCTCACAAGAGGGCACTCGGGCTTCACCGGTGGCTTGTGCTCCTCCGGCTTCTGCTGCCGTTGGAGCGTTATCTTACGGGCCACGGGTTGGCCTTAAGTTCTGTTCAAACCATCTGGGGTGTGGCTTACTTGTATATTTATACGGCAAATTACTCAAAATCGTAGTGTTTCATCTGTGCGGTGTTTGTGTGCCACAACCCCCGCTTTTATGGGTTCAGGTTTTCAGGTATTTAGGGAGCCCAAATAACCACCCCTTGTCAGAGCAGGTCATGCAGCCGGGGACAGGGCCTTGCCAGGTAAGAGCCTACCCACAAGATTTTCAGCCAGGCTTCTGGGAGCTCCTGCAAATGGTTTCACATTTTGAGACTTACCCATGTTTGCAAAAACCCTTGTTCTTAGAGTGATACACAGAGGGCAGTAGATTAAAAATGATTCATTTAAAAAAAAAAACCCAAACCAAACCCAACCAACAAGCAAAACCGAAATGCCAAACCCTGAACCGCAGCTGTTAAGCGTGGTGAGAATAGCGGGGACAGTCCTGGTGTCAGACCTGAGTCTTGGCCTGGTGCTGTGTCTGTCGGTGTTGCTCTGTGTTCTGATCCATGTGTCTGTGCTGCTGAAGAAGGATCTCACTGAGAGTGCTGGAGGCTGGCTGTAAATCTCCTTTTAATATTTATTTAGAAGTACGTTACAGATAGATGGACCTTACAACGAAGCGTTTTACGAGAAGCTGCTAGATCTTTCCACTGAAGACGACGGGACAGTAGCGTTTGCATTAACAAAGGTACTTCTGTGCATGTTCTTGAAGCCTTTTTATCCGGTCAGCTTTACCAGAGACCTGAGGGAAAGGGCTGGATGCCTCTTGGCGTCACCGCTGCCCTCTCCAAGTCCTTAGTTGTGCCAGGGGGTATTTGGGTAGCAGAAGCTTAGCACCACTTTGAGAGAGAAAAGTAAAGCTGGTTATTTCCTTTTTAGACCGAGGAAGCATGCCAGGTCTTGCCCTTGGGTCACACCAACCCCATGGATGGCTACAGGCTTGGGGCAGTGTGGCTGGAGCTGCCTGGCAGAAAAGGACCTGGGGGTGCTGGTCAACAGGCGGCTGAACATGAGCCAGCAGTGTGCCCAGGTGGCCAAGAAGGCCAAGGGCATCCTGGCTTGCATAAAGAATAGTGTGACCAGCAGAAGTAGGGAGGTGATTGTCCCCCTGTACTCAGCACTGGTGAGGCCACACCTTGAGTATTGTGTCCAGTTCTGGGCACCTCAGCACAAGAGAGATATCGAGGTGCTGGAGCGAGTACAGAGGAGGGCAACGAAGCTGGTGAGAGGCCTGGAGAACAAGGCTTATGAGGATCGATTGAGGGAGTTGGGGTTGTTTAGTTTGAGGAAGAGGAGGCTGAGGGGAGATCTCATCGCTCTCTACAACTGCTTGAAAGGGCATTGTAGGGAGGTTGGTGCTGGTCTCTTCTCACGGGCAATTAGCGATAGAACAAGAGGGAATGGCTGCAAGCTGCAGAAGGGCAGGGTTAGGCTGGACATGAGGAAAAAGTTTTTCCCAGCAACAGTGGTCAGTCAGTGGAATGGGCTGCCCAGGGAGGTGGTGGAGTCCCCATCCCTGACTGTGTTTCAGAGTAGATTAGATGTGGTGTTGAGGGATCTGGTGTAGGGGAGAACTTGTAGAGCAGGGCTGATGGTTGGACTTGATGATCCCAGGGGTCTCTTCCAACCTAAATGATTCTATGATTTGCCTGAACTGGTGCTGGTTTGGCCTTTAAGAAAAGCACAACTGTAGAAAATAAACAGGAGGTGCTGTAAAACCACTTGCTCCTGCTCAGCACCCGGTACAGAGAGCGCTTCCAGCTGTAACCCCTGTGCAGAGCACAGCAACGAACACCCCAGAGTGCAGCAGGCTTTACAAACAGAATGGACTAACGCGAGTTGTGTGTTGTGCAGGTGCAGCAGTACAGGATAGCCATGACTGCGAAAGACTGCTCCATCATGATCGCCCTCTCGCCCTGCCTGCAGGACGAATGGTGAGAGGCTGCCATGACTCTGCGCCGCCAGAGACCGCGGATGTGTTTGCACAATTCAGGCAACTCAAGTCGCTTAAAAATGTGGGGAGAAAGGTGTCCCCAGAGAGTTGGCTGCGAGCAAATCAGTAACCTGGAGTTCTGATTTAAGGCATTTTGGGAAAATGTCTGTTTCTGAAAAGTTGTAGGTCGATAAAAAGCGTTAAGGTTTTATGCTTATTCCTTTCTTGAAACTTGAATTGACTGTTCACAGTAGATGGTTTGAAGTAGGTACAGTTTTTCTGCCTTGGTGTCCTCATATGAGAGAGTTTCCAAGGTGAGTTGCCTTTATAAAACCGCTGAATTGGAGAACTTTAGAGCCTCTGTTAAGCACATCAGTAATCCAGAGTTGAAGCACTTCACAGGAGGCTTTCCCACAGACTGACCTGTTTGGGCTTGTGTCAGCAGTAGGGGCCTGCCCTTACCCAGGGAGTTGGCTCTACCAAAGCCTTCTCATTTTGAGAAAATGCCAGTTTCTGCGTTTGCCCTGCTGTTCTCCAGTGAAGTGTTTGTGATGGAGATGAGTTGTGCAGCGGGTGACAGAGTAGGAAGCCCTCCATCCTTCAGCATGCTGGGACACTGGTCCTGATGCTCCATTGGTAATCAGTCAACTTGGAAGCTAGAGTAGTGGGGTTTTGGTGGTTCTTTCTGTCTGGTAGCCGATAAGGCTGTTGCTCTGCAGGCAGACACCTAGAAACGGGTCAGATCTACTCAGAGTGCTTTGACTTGAGCTGTGCGGAACCTTGAAGGAACAGGACTGGAAGAGGGGCCAGCAGGGTCACTTTAAGCTGGGTTCAGCTGGAGCTGCAGTTTCCCAAGGGCCACATTAGCTGAAGTTTATTTTCTGAGGCCTCATGGAAGTTCTCAGATAGACACCAGGGCGACTGGGGCTCCATCAGCCCCGGTGGCTCAGGTGTTTTGTTTTGTACGCTTCTGTTTTCCAGCTCTGAGCAAAGACCTGTGGTACTAACGTCCAAATCGAGATTCACCTTTTCCGTGTCTGTCCTGGACCTCGATCTCAAGCCCTACGAAAGCATTCCTCACCAGTACAAACTGGATGGCAAGATAGTAAACTATTATTTGAAGAACGTACAGGCCAAAGATGACCCAGTGATGTCCAGTCTCTTCAAGGAGAGTGAAGACTGCACATTAGTTCTCCATAAAGTGTAACTGTTTCCTTGAGGTTATTTTTATTTGAACACATTAGAAAGTGAGATCAATGGAATACAATTATGGTGATTTATTATCTTCTTTCCTGTTGTGTTCAGTGCATTTCTCAGCTGTGAATGTTCTTGCTTTAAGAAATGATTTCTAATTGGTTAGGCCTTTTCCAAGACACAGGACAGCACTAAACCACGCATTGGCTCTCTAACCTTACTGAATGTATTTCATGTGGCAGAACAGGCCCCGTGCCGTACCCTGCAACTAGAGGACACAGCAAATCAATACTAACAGTCTGCTTCCTTAGAACTGAAAGAGCACAGAATTAAAGGTTTTCCTGAAGTATTGCACTAACGTAGAAAGCCTAATTACTAACAAGAGAATTGCCTTGGAGCTTCTGCTTTGTCTCACTCCTACCTGCAAGGAAGAGGGGACGCTCTGACAAAGCCTCTGTCGAACTGTAGCATTAAGTCCACTGAAAAGACAACCGAGGTGGCTGCTCAAGTGTTACTGGTCTCTGGAACTACCCTGTTGCTGCAGAACACTCGGAAGTACTAATGCATGAGATTCAGAACACCAGACTGCCTCCACAGGTTCTGCCACCGCCTCGTGTCCACCTAAAGCTTCGGAAACCAAGAGGTTAAAGGTAGGCGTTGTGTGCGGTAGCTGGGCGTGACTCAGGCACCTACCGGTCTGTTGTCTTCTCTTCATTACATGCTGCTATGGAAGGTGAAACCACAGCTCGCTCTTACCTGATTTAGATGGAGGTGTGAGAGTAATACAGTCCCAGCTTTACAGATCGTGTCAGGTTGTGTCAAATACTGGCATTATTTCACTGATAACCTCACGCTCTGCTTAGTGTGACCGGCCGCCTTCAGGCTCGTTCTTTTTAAGTGACTCAGAAGAAAGGTGACAGTGCCTGATTTTCTGGAGCTGCAGGGGTGTGTTGGAGCTCAGGGTGAGTGCTGGAGCTAAGCTGCTGTCGCTGCATCAGCAACCGAACGACGGCTTTACTCTGTACAACGCCGGTGTGTGCAGCTGAGCTCCCTGAGATGTTGCAGTAAATGCCATCCTAAAGGAGAGACTGAGGACATCCTAAAGGAGGATCCTGAGCTGGAGACTGAGGACGTACTCGCAGCTGAGGGCAGTGAGATCAAATCTACAGACCTTTCCCCGTGTACCTGGGGAATTACACCTGGAACACACACAGAGGTGCTGCGAGTTCAGGCCTCGGTGAGCTGCTGTTACCTGGACACAGCGCGTGCTGTTACTGCTCGTGTTTCTCAAAGTAATGGAGGTTAACATTTAAAAAAAAATGAGATTTCTATCAGGATCTCTGTGTAATGTTTGAATTGGTCCGTTTCACCTGAAATTGAAAAAGCAAACCCAGAAAACCCTGTTTATACTGGCCCAGCTGGAGGAAGACTGATGGAATGGAGAGAGCAGAGTGGTGGGCAGTGACCCAGCAGAGCGGTCTCTGCTCCGCGGGTGCCGTTCCCCTCCTGGGGCAGGGTCGGGGCCTGCTCTCGCTGCAGCGTGATGCTACAGCCCTGCATAAGTGGGGGTGGTGATAACCCCTCCTTTCCCAGGAAAGGCCGGGGGGAAGAGACAACGATGTTTAAATCCAGAAATCCTGCAGCTGTTGGGCAAGAGGAGGGAAGGACGGACTCTGCAGAGCCGGGAAGTTTTCAGTATCTTTATGCTGTGACTTTACACCCATTTCATCCTAGAGGAACAGAAGTGTACGCGCTCGTCAAACACTCGTTTCTCCTGCTAGAAGCAGCTAAAGCTGAAACAACCTACAGGTTACACCAAACCAGCTGAACCAGTGACATCAGTGGATAAAGTAACGATGAATTTTGCCTGTCTACTGGATTCCAAACTTGAAATTAGTCTGCCTTACATCTAACAAGGTGTTTTACTCTAGGGCTGCTGCTCATCCAAGCTCAGTCTCCGGCACTGCTCAGCTGTAAGTCCTGACAGAAACAAACCCGGGCTGTCAGTTTCTTCTGACCCACCAGAGCAGTAGGAGACGATGTCAGAGATCCAAATGAGGGTATGACAGACACGCTCTTGCTTTACTTCTTGAGTTCTCCCACCTATTTCATCTATGTAATATTTTGTCACACCTTAGCAAGGGAGCAGGCAGGGGCGGAGCTCGCGTGGTTAGAGCCGCTGTGGACTTGAAAAGGAGCTCTCAGAGTTACTCCAGAGCCCACAGCTTGTAGTTTTGGCCCCTTGGTTCAAGAAGCAGTGACAACTTTGGTCCCCACCTGAGAAGGATGCGGACTTGGAGTTGCTTGGGTTTGGCTCGGGCAGGGTCCTCTGGTTGTGAGATCCGGTGCCGGGCGGGAACTCTCTTGGAAAATGCTGGGAGTTACCAATGAGCTCATGGTGCAGCTGAGGGAAGCGAAGGCAGATCATGAGCCATCCGCCTGATCTGTTGGGTTTCTTCAGGGATGAATGTATGGAACGTGACGCTGTCACAGCGTGTTCCCTACTAGGATTTCCCCCTGGAAGTAGGAAATGAGCTGGAAGCGCTGCAGCGGGCGGCAGGGAGCTCCTCCGGCCCGTCACGGAAGCGCAGTGCTCCCTGCTCCCTCGACTCAGCACTTACAGTGTGGGAAAAAGTCACCTCATACAGTTGCCCATTATTATTTTTAAGCATAATCTGTCCTTGAAATCTTCAAATTGTCTACGTCCAGCCTAATTTAACCAGAAAGCTATTTAACTCTTTCTTCTGGGAGTCTCTTACTCTTCTCTTGTCATTTGAAAATCACTGTAACTTTTACAGAGCTGTGAAATGAAATGGATTTTTATGGACTTGATTTTGACAGTGCATGATCTTTTAACACTTTCCAGGTGTCTAGAAAATGTTGAGAAGATAAAACCACTCTGGTACATTAATGATTCAGAAAGAGAAATTTATAATGAAATCACTCTGTACATGTAACTATTTTATTTGGCATTTTTGTATTTAAATGGCTGTATTTATTTTCATGTCATGACAATTTATATATAACGTGCCATAATTGTACAGATAGCATGTTTTATGAGTATGGTTTCTAAATGGAAAATAACTTAATGTTTATATTCAATAAAATTACAGACTGTGTAACACAATATCTTAATTAAAACTACTTTTGAAATTGCTACCTGTCGGGAGTGGTGCTGCTCTTCAGCTTTCCAGGGCGACCGCCTTGATGAGGTTCTCGATGGCCGCCTCGATCCCAAAGAGAAGCAGGAGGCTGCGGAAGCAGGCGGCCGCCTTCTCCACGGTTGCCATTCTCTGCTCCAGGACTGCAAGGAAAAGGTGGCAGCCAAGGCGGTGGTTACACCGTTGCACTGTTCCTAAAGAGATGTTGGCCAAAAAGGGGACAGGCCCTGTCCCTGGAAAGCTGGGAAAGGGTCTCTAGTCAATGGCTTTACCTTGCTCTGGTACTTTAGTCAGAAGGTCCAGAACAGGCGTGGTCTTCCCTTCTTCATCTATATGTATCTTCCAAACAACCATTAATTCAAACCTGTCAGTGCACAGACAAGGCCATTAAGTGTTAACAAGGTGACTGTCTGTAAGGTTTTTTTCAAAGCAGAACAGGAGGCTCACGCTCATTACGCTCTTAACCGAAGTTCAGCTCAGGTAATGCAGCTCACCCGCCTCTGGGAATTGGGAACCGAACCCAGCAAACCCGGAATCTACTGACAAGGAGAGGTTATCGCCTCGTTTCCAGGTACAGGCACATTTTTTGCCCCCCCCCTGGTTCTTGTCTCTCACAAATGGCAAGTTTCTGGGGAATGTGGGTAACTGTAAGGTCCAAAGGAAAAAGAGAGAGCATTTCCCTGTGCCTGCACCCGGGGCCAGGTCTGGTGCTGGGACACAGCCTGAACGGGAAGATCTTTCAGAAGAAGTGGTGGCATAAATAGCCATGTCCTGGCTCTGGAATTGGGTCCACCCTGATGCTGTTCCTGGCCCTTTGAGAGCAACGCACGGGGATAAGTACAGCCAGGACACCTGGATTCCTGCATTTGTTTCCTTTTAATGCTTTTGGTTTGGTTTGGTTTAAATCTAACCATCGTTACTCCTTCATGAGTGAGAGGCCTGGAGAATAAGGCTTATGAGGATCGATTGAGGGAGTTGGGGTTGTTTAGTTTGAGGAAGAGGAGGCTGAGGGGAGACCTCATCACTCTCTACAACTGCTTGAAAGGGCACTGTAGNTTATTTCCAGCTTTCCCACTGGGCCAGGATGGCTCCGCCATAGGAAGGGAAGGACTGGGCAGCTGTTTTCTGCGGGGATGGTTCTTCTAGTCAAGCTCAGGGCTTTCTCTAGACCAATACTGAGAGTTTTGCTGCTTCAATGCATTCTGTATCCACCCCCTGCTGTTGGGAGAATTCCTGACTGAAAGTGAACCCCTTCCGCACGGGAGGCGGATCCGCACCCTACCGAGTCAGGGCGAGGAGGAAGTTTCCTTTCTCGGTGTCACTTGAGCCACCAGGGCTGTAAAAGTTTCCTTTAAATCTGCTTTGTCAGCCTTTTGCCACTTCATTGTTAAAACTCCTTTGGGAATTTGTGCCCAGCTTGTACTGGGATTTAGCAAACCAGTTAATGCAAGTGGATTTTCTATCACCCCACTGAAATGGTCTTTTAAATTCTTACATTTAATGGTTGTGGGCGAGAGGGAATGTGCAGTGGGACTTGGCACGTGTCACCACGAAGGGAAACCACACTAAACCAGCCTATTTTCTAACTGATGCTCTGACAGCAATTCATTTCAACAACCCAGAGTTGCACTGTCTAGATTTAAATGGCAGATTTGGCCAAACTGAGCCAGCCCCATCTATTACAGTCTCCGTTAGTGCCGTAAACACGTAGGCTGGAGGGAGCTGTGCTTCCTTTCCAGTAGTTTCCATATAAATTAACGTGTGCTACAGAGAAGCTGCAATGGGCCAAGGGAACTGTCCGAGCCCGTCACAAAATTGTTCCTTTTTTCTGGCCTTTAAAGAATTCTCGACAGTGAGAATCACACTGACTCACACGCAACTTCAAGGATTGTTTTTTTTCTCTATTTAAAACCCCAGACCTGCCAGAAGGTGCTCAGCAGGGAGCCCACACAAGTGGTAGAGCAATATAACAACAGGCAACGGCCCCCCCTTCACCTGATTTCCCTCTAAAGCAATGGAAAAATGGAGCCATCGTTGCTTTTGGTAACACAGAAACTGCACTTTTCTTTCCAATGGCCAGACAACCAGAGCAGCGTGGTTTGCTTCACTGCAGGGTGAGCGTGGCACCTCCTGCCCCTGAAGTTGTGGCCAAGGGGCTGTGAGGAGGGACGAGCACGTCCCCTTCAGCCCCAGGGTGGAAAATGCTGCTCCCTCCCAGCCGGGCTGGGGGCCAGTGGCCCACCCTGTGGCACCGAGGGGGACACTGGCCTCAGCAGCGGGTCTGCCCCTTGCTCTGGCCGTGTAGCACGGAAAGACAACCAAGACCAAGGTGGAACAAATCCAGCTGCAGCTGATGTGAGGGAGGATGCCTCCTACATTCCTCAGCTTTGCATTTAGACACCTCATTGTGGCATGAGCTCCCCAAAGCAAGACAGTAATAGATTTCTTTTTCTTCAAATGCAAGCAGAAAGCCTGCTACAGCCCTTCAGTTTTTCCACCTCGCTTTTTACAAGGGTGACAACATGATTGATTGATTGATTGATTTTTTTTCAACAAGGCCACATGCACCACAGCCTGCACATGTATTGTGGGGATTTTTTTCTCCTCACAACCTAGAATGTCACACACGTCACCTGGTCTCTGGGTTCCGAGGTGTTATGAAACCAGGAGTGCCGATGTTGAAGCAGACCCATCCTCTACAGATCGATGCTGAAGCAGAGCCATTGCCTACAGATCATCACTGTGCATGTCACAACTCTTTATCTGCTTAAATCAAGACAAGTGTTGATTGCTCACCCAGAAGGCGTGGGGTTCCTCAGAGTGATGTGGTCTCCCAGCAGCCCCTCCGGAAGGGTCACCACGTCAGGATATTTGGTCTGTGAATAAACAGGTTGAAAAGGGTCTCAATTAGCCCACAAAAATCAGAATACATGGTAGTTTCTAGTTGGTGCTTTACAGTTGCAATGGATTCTGTTAGCTCCCATTTGTAATGGTTGAGAGTAATAACAGTAACCACTTAAAATTATGACTTTTTTAAAGTTCTGATGGTTTGGGTTATTTTTTTATTAGCTTTTTTTTTTAGTATCGTTCATGTGATACCAGGAGATACTTAAATTTGGCCACCTCAGAGGAAAAACACAGCATGCACTTGTACAGAGAGGCCTTAGAGGTTCTTCTGCAAGACCTAGGAAACCTTGGAAGAATGCTTTTTTAGCACAGTTCCGTTAAGTTGATTTAATAACACATTATCATACATCACATTTCACCAACCCCCTGCTTTGTGCTTTAAATAACCTTACTTCTACACCCTGTTTTGACATTCCTTTGGAGAAACTGGATCAGCAGGCTCCATACGGTGCTTTGAAAGCATAAATAAAGGAAGTGAGAGACTAAAATAACCATTACTATCAAAATACAGCGGGACAATGGAAACACGAGGAAAGACATAAAACTACTGAGTGCTATTCAGCTTCCATGGTACTGGGCATCGGAGCTGTTTTCCACCCACCACGTGCAGAGATGGATCCTGGTTCCAGTTCTTTGTCAGAGCAGTCTCCACTGTGTGTGCCTTGAATTACCCCAGACTCACACACCTTTTTGCTACAGCTATTTTAAAAGCACGTGAAAGCAAACAGTGCCTGTGTACGGACTCGTTAGGCAGTGTGTAAGGTGACAGGTTACTCAGTGTATAAGATGATGTAAATCCATCACAGGGCAGAGAAAGAGGCGGCTGAGCGCGTCCTGCGGGGAGAGGCTGCTGCAAACGGGAGCAGAGCCCGGGCTCAGCCCGTCCCCGTGAAGACACCACCGCTGTTACTGCTTGTCCCCTCTCCTGTACTGGATACAGAGCCGGGATCCAAACACTGCAGTTTATAGAGTGGGAAAAGCCTGCCGGCCTGACTCACTGCCCAGCGCCCGCGGGGCAAGCGGTGCCTTACGGAAAAGGAGCGGGAGCGCTCGGCTTCGGAAAGCACTGGAGAAAATGAGCTGGGTTTTACAGGATTACGCCTCATCTGGCGGAGTGAAATTGCTACCAGATGTGACCTCGCTCCGGTTTAGGAATTTATGGCAGTGAAGGGGGCTGTGCAGAATGCCAAATGACATACAACACATGGAATTTGCCAGTGTTAATTTCTAAAGTACAGAGCACTGCATTTACCACAGGGGTAAAGGCCGCAGTCTGTGCTGGGAACAAAGACCCACCAGGGGCAACAAAGCACAGGGTAGTTACAGCGTGAAAACGTGGCTGATCATAGACTCATAGAATCATTTAGGTTGGAAGAGACCCCTGGGATCATCCAGTCCAACCATCAGCCCTACTCTACAAGTTCTCCCCTACACCAGATCCCTCAACACCACATCCAATCNAGGCCACTCGTCTAGGAACTACACTCCTCTGCTGACAAAATAAAACAAGTTTTTCAGGCTTTCCTTCTCAATAACTCAGTTCTTTGATACTCATTACGTGCCTTCATTTGTCTGGGAGAACCTCACGGTCTCCTTAGCTCTGGGTTGCAAATAATAGAAATTTAGGATTGGTTGTATCTGCTGAACTCAACTCTCAAGTTCCTCATTCGAGAGACTCCAAGTACCCCACAGCGAAGGACTGTCCCATTTTATCTCTTGCCCCTACTGCAACCTTTGGGATTCACCAGACAAAATAGATCAGAGGAAGTAGGTAAAAGTTCCAGTTTTCAAACCACTGTAAAATATACCCACGACCTGGTTTGGGAGCTCCTGTGGAGCTGCCACAATCACCACGTTTACCCCTGGCTCGTGGGTGGTGGTTTATGGTGTGTGGAAACCAGAGGTATCTCAAGAAAATCTCCAAGTGTATAATTTTCTCTTGTTTAAAAACTTCCTTGTACCTGGGAGCTCGCTCGCTGGCGAGTTCTGCACACAGCAAACAGCTATTCTGTGCCTTCAGTAAATGCCAGGGTTTTGGCAATCCATTTGGCAATCGATCCGAAGGCACAAGAATGCAGGCAAGAGTGATCTTATGTGAAATTCACAGGATTTGGGATAAAATCCAGCTTCTTTCCAGCAGGAAAGATCATATCTGAGCAATCCACAAAGTGCCCAAAAAGCCAAACCACAAATACCCATCTCTTTCTCCAGGCGCTAAATACACGCTGAAACTGAAGTCCTAACAGCAGGACGAAGCAGCGCCGTGCCTAGACTCAGGCAGGATGGTGGCTGCCCATCCCACCTCAGGGTGACTCCTTGGAACGACCACGTGGCAGACCCAGGACACAGGACTACAAGAGCAATCTAAACCACTGACAATTCAGGGGATAAACCTCAGGAAATGCCGTCACACAATCTACCTTTTATATTCGCAAAATCACAGAATGCTCTGGGGTTGGAAGGAACCACTGGAGATCATCTAGTCCAACCCCCTGCCAGAGCAGGTCCACCCAGAGCAGGCTGCACAGAAACATGCCCAGTTGGGGTTTGAATGTCCACAGAGACTCTGGGCGATGTCCACAGAGACTCCACCACCCTCAAAGTAAAGAAGTTCCTCCTCATGTTTAGATGGAACTTCTAATGTTCAAGTTTGTGCCTGTTACATCTTGTCCCGTCACTGGGCACCACTGAAAAAGACTGGCCCCTTCCTCTTGACACCCAGCCTTGAAGTATTTATAGGTGCTGATCAGCTCCCTTCTCAGCCTTCTTTTCTCCAGACTAGAAAGACCAAAGGCCCTCAGCCTTTCTCCAGGCCCCTCATTGTTGTAGCTGNCTCAGCCTTTCCTCTTAAGAGGGATACTCCAGGCCCCTCATTGTTGTAGCTGTACCTTCTCCAGCAGTTCCCTGTTCTTGAACTGGGGAGCCCAGAACTGGACACAGTTCTATTCCTTGTCTAAAATGAAATGGCAGTATCCCATAGGAAAAATGTGGGGATCTGGCATGGAACCGAAAAACCAGGCACCTGGTAGGCAGAGGCTGCGACAGTCCTGACAGAACTGCAATTCCAACCACACTTTGGGGTACCAGATTATCACCTCCTGTTCTCTGCTGAGCAGCTCTTCCCTGGGGAGAAGCAAAGCCAAGGAATAGGCAGGGGAACAGAACGCCCCCATTCACTGAGAGATCCCTTGGGGAAGTGGGTAACTCCTGTGGGATCTCAGAAACTGGACCCAGGGAAGTGCAAGGCAGCACATCAAGTAGCGTGATACCAGATGGGAAAGTTCAGCTGCAACTGCATTAGGCAAAACCTGACTTTAATCAAGAAATAGCTTTCCTCAGATGACTTTTAAATGTCAGTTCATGATCAAACCCAAAAGCCCGTGCTATTATTACTTCTGGATGGAGATTGTTTTTCCAGCTCCTTCAGGATTCCAAGCAGGGAATCGTATGGGAACTTTTGTCTGAAACGGTCTCAGATCACAGAGGGATGATCCTCACGATGGAGCAGTCCTTCCCTTTCTCCCGTGATAGATCTTACACACACAGACAGGGCCACCCCAGTGAATACACTGGTAGCATCTATTTTAAAACAAAATATATTATTCTTCAGCTGTTTAAAGTTGCATTGCAATTTTCTGCCATACTCAAACTCTCCCAAGGAAAATGTGTTAGGTTTCTCAGCTGCAGTGCCGCCATGAAGAGTGCAAAGGGAAACTGGCGAGGCAGAAGCTATAATTAACACAGACAAATTTGCTTCTAACCCACATAGCAGGAAAACACCCTCCTCTGCTTTTAGTTGGAACAACAGCTCACACTTACTACTACTTTTGAACTCGGCATTCTGTAAGAAGGACTGTGGATAAAGAGACTTGTAGCAGCTGCCCTGAGTCCCTCCATGGCTGTGAGCTACATGCTGAACGTACCAGAGATGCTCCAGTAAGGCTCCGATTTGGGGTGATTTATACCTACACTTTGCCCAGCTCAGGCCACATCACCATCCCCTGAACTTACACACATGGTGGTACCATCAAGGCATTAAATAACACCAACGTAACTTCAGCAATTCAAAGTATTTACAAAACTGATGAAAATTCTAGCTGCTGTAGAATACCAATTAATACACAGTTAAATTCCAGAAGCATTAAACAATCACCCGCCTGTGCCACCAGCCCGTTACCTGCTGCAAAAACTGGGCTCACCCCCTCAAGCAGCCAGCAAGCTGGGAGCCACCTCCCCATCCCC
>VZTM01036416.1:0-11209 GCA_013400555.1 Jacana jacana
ATGCTGTTTCTAGAGAGAATACACGTATGCTGTATCATACAGATGTGGTCTCTGAAACTTGTTACCAAGCCAGGAATACTCTTACATTTCAAAGTTAAAATGACTTTGTGAAAGTATTCATGTGCATATATATGCATACATATGTGTAAACATATATGTGTATGTATGTAGGTATATACACATTCATATGTGTATATTTTTATATATATATACACATGTATAAAAATCTATATGTATGTGTGTGTGTGTCTATATTGTTGTGGCAAACACTTTGGAGAACCCAGAATCAAAGAAATGCAAGGGTGGCTATCATCAGCAATAACATAATCACTCATTTTCCTATGTACAGTTAAGATACCCCTTCCATGTAAGTGTCTTTTGAAGTCCATTCAATTTGTCTATCCAAATAGATGGGTCAAAGATCAAAAGCTACTGCATTGCTGTGGCTTGTCTGGTTGCCATACACAATTGAGCTGTTCAAAACAACTCCAAGTCAATTAAAAATAAATCTAAAATAATTTCCATATCAGTAAGATTAGTAAGGCCTAAGAACATTTTTGTAAACTTGTACATCATATATTAAAGGTTTTGTCACATATTAAAGGTTTAGGTTTTTACAATACAATACATTACAATTTAAAAGTATATCTGGGCACTTTGTAGTATCTTGTGATGCATTATTACATTTAGTGAGCCATAATATACATTAAATACCTACTATATATTAATTCCTGTAAATGTACATATGACTTTTTAGATGCAGATCAAAGAAATCATTGACCATTTGTAAGGGTAAAGCCACAGACTGCATTTTTCCCAACTCACATTCATACATATACAAACAGGCTGTCTGCTGTGAGTTTGGTATATTAATTATGAATTAAACAGTAGGGCAAGAAAGTTGAATTCACAACCAGTGCTGAAGTAGCATATCAATTAATTATATTAATTTAGATAATCAGCTACTCACGTTGTCAGGCTAACACATCAGATAATGAAGTCACAAATTCAGTGCAAGAAAGGTGTATGCTGTTTAGCCTGGAACAGAAGACTGAGGGTTCCCTTTAATATTTTACCTAAAGTAAAGTTGCAGTCAAAAAAATGGACTTGGTTGAAAGGAAAGTTTTATTGTAGGTGGTGTTCCTTGACAAGGAAGGATCTCACAGTTCAGGTGCTAAATTCAAGGCATAATTCATGCTAAAGAAATAAAGTACTTTCTTCTTATGACCTGCTCAGTGGTTTGTCCTGAAAACCTGCTGAAGTTTCCAATCTTGCAAGAATTTGTCTTCCCTCTAGCTCACCAAAGAATCAGAGCATTGCATACCACCATGCATTGGGCTTGTCACTCACACACACACACAAACAAATCTAATAGTTAATTTTAAAACATTTTCAGTAACGAAAAATATTTAGTTTNTATTCCATTTGTGTTTGGGTTTTGCTTGTTTTTAACAAAATAGAGGCTTAGCTATGAGACACTCTGTCCTGAAAATAGTTTATATAATAAAAATAAAAAGTAAAGCAGTAGCATGAAATTCAGTGTCAATATTCGTCTATTACATAAACATGAGGATATGGCTTCAATTCCCTAAACCTATCTTTTTTCCTTTATAGCAGCTACTGTAAAATCCCTGTGCTTTTGGATGCTGTGGAAGAGCTCCCACCCCAAATGGCCCAGCAATATGAGCATCCTACACCCTCTCCTTCACAGAACACAATAAACCATATTTTTTACCCTCTTTCTTTCTCGTCTCAGCTGAGACAGACAAAGTCAGCTACAGAGAGCTGCGGCAGAGGAAGGAGTACATGGCAAAAGCTGCTGTGCTACTACAGCCACCTATTTCCACACTCTGCAGGAAGAGATGGAATTGCAAGGCCTTCTTGAATACCCAGGAGCTTCTCGATTTCCTTTTGAGTGTTGCCTTTTCCAAAACCATGTCTAAAAGCCACAGGGTAGCTCGCAAGGCGTTTGGGACCCTTTGGAATGACAGCTTGTATAGTCCTCATTATCACTGACAATGCCCTTTCTGGTGATCTAAACCTGAGGGATTTAGAGACTCAGAACTAATCTTTAAGCTTTTTCTTACTTCCTCACTACCTGGATTTTATTTGGTACCTTCCCAGATTTACTACATCATTTACATGTTATGTAAATCTATGTCAATAAAGCTTTAAGCTATTCCACATGCACTTTTTCTCCTGCATGTATATATCAACAGACAGAAAATGGTTAAAAATTGTTTCTGAAATACGCTTCATCTCCTTAAAGAGAGCATACTGCCCTATAGTTGGTAGACCTCAAATGTACTGTAGTTTGTGAATTTCTTTATGATGTAAAATAAGATTGCCATCAGGTACATTAACTTTTGCTAATGTCTGTTAAACTCTATTCATCCAACACTATTCACACAGGACAAATTAATCACAAGTTAAATCCATCCTTTAGTTATATATCAGCATAACTATTTTTTTCCAATAATTAACATTGCTATATATTAAAATTGCAAGTTTCAGCAATCAGTCCTCCTCAGGAGAAATAGCAAAGGTAATTGGTAATACATTAAATACCTGAATTCCTTCTTTCTTGAGTGTAATGAGTGAGATTTATTATTCACTCAATTTTATAATTTCATTTTTTCTTTTGCTTGTGTCTGGATAATAACAGGTTTCTGCACAGGATGCTTCAGGGTGGGACTGGGTTCAGCTGTTATTGGAAGAAAGCTACAATCTCTGCTGGGCCTCGTATTCAATTTGTCCAACCAGCAGCCAACAGGTTTATCTCAATTTTTTTCTATTGTTGTGTTATTATTGTAGATTAATCTGTCTGTCACATATATTTAGAGACACCTAATGTTTTTTTAAGTATTAAAGCCTCTTATTCTACATTAAAAAAATTATCTCTACAGAATTCAATTATTCAAGCTAAAAATTTTCATATTAGTGCTTTGCCTCAAGCTGACTTTTTAAAGTCTTTAGCTAAAACAGTCTTTTTAGAGAAGATTAGTACAAACTAGACAACTCTATCAAATTTATAATGGCTGTCCTACCAATTTTTTTGAAAGAGCCTTGAAGCACTAACAAGTGATTTCTAAAATGCCGTCTTACTTCCTGTCAAAAAATCCATCTTTTAAAGCAGAATCAAAGGATTTAAGGATTCTTAGCACCTACTCAATAAAGATGTGACAAGCTTTGTGTTCTGACCATGATTCTGTCTCTCTATATTCCTTAAGTGCCAACATGATCCTTGATCTACAAGGAAAGTTCCTTGTAAGATGGGTGGATCAGACAATAGAGGCAAAACCCTAATGTACTTCAGTCAAAAGCAGAAGTTCTGGGCTGTGTTGCTCTGACTTTGTCCTAGTTCTTACCGATGTATGTTCATATTTTTTAACACTTTTTAGCCCTTATTACGGAGTAAAGCCTATTTACCTAGGTTAAAAATCACATTAGACCAACTTTCACAGAATGACTTTCATACCATTTTACATATTTAGCAACAAGGAGTTGCAAAGTCACACAACAGGACACATTTCGCTGTGGCAGGGAGATGTTTTTCCATGTATCCACACTGCTTTTCAAAATGCATGTGTTGGATCTATAAGTTTGGCTAAACATTAAGTTCCCCTCTTCTATCCAAAGACAGTCTCAACAAGAGCAATGAAGGTTAGCTGCAACCCTTCAGTCTCAAAATTCTTGTCAATGTCTTCATTAGTTGAGGTGTTTCAGAGGTGGAGACTGTAGGTTGAACCCAGATAGATGTTCACAGCAGGGTTTGGGTACAGCTGGTACTGTATTATTGCAAGCATCTGTAATAATTTGACTGGTTTGTATAGGTACTCTCCAGTTAACTTCTGCATCCCATTCCCCATCTTCATTTACCATACAAAATGTATACCACCATTTCTAAGGCTTATTGTAAAATGTAAGCAGAGGGCAAATTTAAGCAGTGGCATCTCTCATTAGAATTTTTAATCCTAGCTTATATGTCTTAACACTCAAATTCTTCTCAATCAAATTGATCAGTTGCATTATCCATATTTAAAAGAACTAGGCTTTTCTCAAATTTTGTTCTACAAATAATTATATATATATATATACTTCCCATCCGACAGATTTACTGGAGTTTTCACTGCACTGAGTGTGAATACATATTTACAAATTATGTGAGTACTCTTTTAAAAATGAATATGTTTGGAAACACGCTACAAGGGAGTAAACATGAGATGTTTTTCGGTCATAAACTACATGTACTCAAGCCTTTTGCACAATCCTTGCTGCTCATACCCATTTCCATAAACTGTGAAATACAAACCCAAAAATGTCTATGGAAAGATTGTCGTGCAATCGGTGGCTTCCTTCAGTTCCCTCCTCATGCCCACATGCTCAAGGGTGAACTCCTGATCCCATCCCTGAATGTGGAGCCAACTGCACGCCTGCCATTCCTGACCTATCAGCCAGAGCCAGGCAGTCAGGAATCCACTGGGGCTGACTTAGCGTGCCCTTTGCATACTTGCTTAACATTTTAAGCTCCAATTAGTTGCAATTTATGTCCAGTATCACTCTATTAATTCACACTAATACCTGAGATGACCTTTCTGACCAGCTGAATCTTTCAAATTAGCAAGCAAGACCAAGCAAGAAAAGTGCAATGGTTCTCAATAACAATATGCAAACTTTATTATCAAATGTTATTTACGTTTGAGTAACTAAATTTGCATTGGTCAGAAATCTGGAAATGTTCCCATGTTTTCAAAACATCCAAAATATCTCCATGGTGTGAACTTCAGAGTGATTCCTTACTCTGGGAACCTTCTTGAGAGCAGGGGAAGCTGTTGACTCTGGCTTAACATATTCACGGGTCAATTAATTTGTATTGCATTGTGAAAAGGCCTATTTGTAGCAGCATGTCAGTAATACTGTGTGCCGTGTGAGGTATTTCATATTTACCGTTAAATTTTCATGTTTATGTTTGGTTTGAAAGTTTACATTTATGTTTAAATTGTAAACGAGGTTTAAAATTTCATTTTTATATTCAAATTTTATTGATATTTACTAACTCCATCCTCCCTGTCTGCCCAAAAGCAAAAATATCTAGAAATATTTGAATATTTCAATTACAAGCTGATAGCGGGCAATTACAACGGCGCCTCAGTAAAATGTCTTTGAATGATAAGTAAATTCAAGATAGATACTAAATATGTATTCATATATTCATAGAGAAAAATCATCTCTGCTTAACTGCAGATCACATTTAACAGCCAGTTTTAATACATTTCTGGAAAATAAAAGGTAGAAACAGGAAAAGTTTCCCTGCAGTTGTGTAAACTACCCATTATTATTATACTTTGGGTTGGTTGGTTTTGGGTTTTTAGGTTTTTTTATGTTAGAATTTGTGTATGAAATGACCATGAAATCTAATATTTTCAAACACCTGTAATAGCTCTCACCCAAGCGCAGGTCTAACTCATACGCTTGATAAATGCTTTCATTGATTTCCTAAATCAAGTTTAGGCAAACTCCAGTCTGTACATAGTTGAAACCATGATACTGAATGGTCCTGTTATTTTAATTAAAACTCTGGAGACGTTCAAAACTTGCTTGGACCTGTTCCTGAGTGATCTGATCTAGGTGTTCTTGCTCCAGCAGGGGGATTGGACTAGATGATCTTTTGAGATCCCTTCCAATCCCTGATATTCTGTGATTCTGTGATAATTCTGTATTTTACCTTTTAGATTTTTATTTTTTTTTAAATCAAGGAGCACAGCTATAAAAAATCATGGTGAGGAACACAAAAGCCGACAGAAACTACGCAAATTTGATTGTAGTATCTGGGTCAAATAGCAACAAACAATAGCAAAGATTAAGGATTAAAAATTGCCTCAAACATATGAATGATGACGTGAAAATAATCATGATTATAACAATTGCATGTTTATACAGCAAAAGTTTGGTTCTTTTGCATTAGTATGATAAAGGCTTCACTTCTTTATTTCTGGCTTTAAAGAGATGAAGGAAGATGAGTAAACTGTCAGTTTGAATTAACATTTGTCATAAATTTTTATAGCCCACAGAAAACAATTGTATGACTCTAGGATTGAGCTAATTAGTTATAAATTACATTCCAAATGTATTAACATAATACTTTTACAGACACTTTGGTTTTCAACAAATTACTATTAAAATACGTGGGATATAATTGATGCAACTGAACAAACATTTCTAGACACAGTGAGAGACTGTAAGAGGTTTCTTTCCAATTGTTCCACTTACTGGGTCTACCCTGCAGCCTATTTCTTTGTAAGCTTTGATATATGATGCTTGTTTTGTTTCAAGTTTCAAAATGAAAACTATAACGTATATACTAACAGAAAACCACGACCTAACATG
This sequence comes from Jacana jacana, assembly GCA_013400555.1. Taxonomy (NCBI): domain Eukaryota; kingdom Metazoa; phylum Chordata; class Aves; order Charadriiformes; family Jacanidae; genus Jacana; species Jacana jacana. The sequence continues at coordinate 6,388 of VZTM01036416.1, forward strand.
CCTACATCAGTTAGAAGGATATGCATGCAGTGAAGGCATTTATAGGTTTGATGGGAGTTTCCAGTTTCCAGGGTGCTCAGTGAAATTTTTTTTAATTAAAGAGAAATTATAACAAAAAAAAATAAGACAATCATTTGTAGGTTGCAAGTCCCAGATCTTGTTTATTTATAAAGCAATAAATATTAGAAGCACAAATAAATTGCACGGGTGTGTAAACAAACTGTACAATGACTGAAGAGTTCAGGAAGGGTTGCCAGAAGACTCCAAGAAGCATATTGTCGTCATCCTGAGTGGGAAGTAAATTGAAGGGAAAGTGCTTAGAAGCACTTGCGGTGGACAATGGATGGACCAGCTTCATCATACTCCTGTTTGCTGATCCACATTTGCTGGAAGGTGGACAGAGATGCTAGAATGGAGCCACCAATCCAGACAGAGTACTTGCGCTCAGGTGGGGCAATGATCTAGGATAAAGAGAAGCAACAAAATCCTCATTTAACAGTTATGTTTCTGAACAAACAATTCATATCAGCAAACAACTAGATATTTCCTTAAATAAAGAATTTTTCTATAATAACAGTATTGAGCTTCAGTAGCTGGTACAATACATGTAATATTCCCTAAGAAAATCTATAACCGTATTTCCTTCTTTTATGCTGATAAATGGGATTCCTTCTCACTTGTCCATCACCTGTTGATCTCACTTTTGAGTTCTTTCCATATCCCAGTTTAATGATGCGGGCATTTTCCCCATCCATACCCACATTTTATAGAAGGAAGTCAAACTCCTCACCTTGATCTTCATAGTGCTAGGAGCAAGGGCAGTTATTTCCTTCTGCATGCGATCAGCAATGCCAGGGTACATTGTTGTTCCACCTGAGAGGACGTTGTTAGCGTACAGGTCCTTACGAATATCAATATCACACTTCATGATACTGTTGTAGGTAGTTTCATGAATACCAGCAGATTCCATACCTTGAGAAGAAAGAAGACAGTAGTAGATCAGTAGATTATACAAGAGCTCTTCATGAAGAGAACTCTTGGCATTTCACATCATCATTAATATGAACTGTTATGATATTTTTGATGTAAAATTACTTACTGATTATCAAATGTTATAGAAAATACAGTAGAAAAAAAGAATTACAGAACTAGCTAAGAAAACAAAAATTCATTATTAGAAAGGGTAAAAATCCTAGTGTGTGTGCAAAGGAAAGACACTCAAAATATGCACTGAGGTAGATGAGCAAGATAAAATAATTTAGTATATGGCAATGGAATAAAGTTATATAGAATAGAAACCATGAGTATCAGATTATGTCAGAGCCTCACAAAAAGCATTAGCTGAATATAGAAAAGATGGCAATAAATGAAAGCAGTAGTAGAAGTAAAGAAGACAATAGTAACTTAATTTCTTTTTCAGCCTACTCAAAATACAGTCTATACCATTTATAACCTAGATATTAGTACTTGGTGGTAAGGACAAAGAAACCAGAAGCAAGTGTTTGTAGGTTGCATTCCAGTTTATTAATTTTGACAGGTGCTTCCTGAAAAGGCTGACACTAGATCCACAGCAAGATGTCAGCTGACGAACAACTGCACTTATTGCTCAGGACTTAAGTTATAAGCATTTGCTATATCCGTCAGCTGCACTCAAAACCAGCAAAGCTTACCATCTTGACCGTGCCAATGTCCAATTACTGTGCACGTAAATATACACAAACTTTAATTCTTTTTTTTTCCTTTTTCCCTCATAGGCACTTTATTTCTTCCTGCAGTCAAATACTGGTTTAAGTGTAAGGTTTAGAAGCACGGCACTGGCACGGCACATCATGACATGGTGATATTCTAACTCTCTTTTATCATGAAAAACTGTGACACCTAAACCTGGTCTAAAACTTGCAAGAAGACTCCAGAGCTCAGTTAATTACCAGCTGAGCTTACATTAAACATAGCTTACAAGGACCAGATGATCTAACTCATTATCTCTGTTTGATTCCATGCCAAATTTAGATAAGCAGGAAGAGGAGTGGGACACCTCCTAGATCTTCTGATTCAGTAATACCTCCTACTGAAAGGAGAATTTCCTGGGAATACTTACCAATAAAGGATGGCTGGAATAAGGTTTCAGGGCAGCGGAAACGTTCATTACCAATTGTGATCACTTGACCATCGGGCAATTCATAGCTCTTCTCCAGAGAGGAAGAAGAGGCAGCAGTGGCCATTTCATTCTCAAAGTCCAGTGCAACATAGCACAATTTCTCTTTGATATCACGAACAATCTCACGTTCAGCTGCAGATATACAGGAATCAAATCAAGGTTTGGATAAGCAAAATACTAGAGGAAGAAGATGGGCCAAGAGAGACACAAAGATTTTCACAGGAGGGCAAAGCTGAAAGACTGACCTGTTGTCACAAAGGAATAGCCACGCTCTGTGAGGATCTTCATGAGGTAGTCAGTCAGATCCCTGCCAGCCAGATCCAGACGCATGATAGCATGAGGCAAAGCATAACCTTCATAAATAGGTACATTGTGGGTGACGCCATCACCAGAATCAAGAACAATACCTGGGAGAGAAATTTCAGAGAGCAGTTGGAATCACCTAGAGCCCTTCAGCACAGTAAGCAGCAACAAACACCAAGAAATATAGGATTTTTCAGGTAGTATAAAATAGCATCATTCTATCATAGCCATAAAGATCTTGCTTCTGTCTTTGCTTGCCTGGATGTTAAAGTTTGGTGTGAACTTTCCCATTAAACAGTTGTCCAATACATATTTTAAGATAATCCATACAACCAGACTCCTGCTGCTACTACACTGAGCAGTAAGTACATTTTCAATGCAATAATGGTCATCTTTTGGGCCCACTTTAAGCCCTTAAACTGGTGTAATACTTGTGTAACTGCAGTATCTTCACAGGAATATCTCATCATTTGTGTCATAACAAGCAGCAGGAGAGTCAGTTCCACTGTGCCCCTCTGCAAGCGACGCAGACGGGTCCAGATTGCTGGTTGTCACAAACTGTTTTGTGATGGCTTTTCTGATATATTTTTATCAGTCACTATAAACTAAAAATACCTAGTTTTCTATAGATTTGAATGAGCTATGGGTTTGCTTTTTTCTTATTTGGAGTAAGAAAGAAGGAGGGCTCCTGATAAATAATGTTTATTTTTTTGTTACCTGTTGTACGACCAGAGGCATACAGGGACAGGACAGCCTGGATTGCCACATACATAGCAGGTACGTTGAAGGTCTCAAACATTATCTGGGTCATCTTTTCACGATTAGCTTTAGGATTCAAGGGGGCTTCTGTGAGCAAGGTAGGGTGCTCCTCAGGGGCCACACGGAGCTCATTGTAGAAAGTGTGGTGCCAGATCTTTTCCATATCATCCCAGTTGGTGATGATGCCATGTTCAATGGGATATTTCAAAGTAAGGATACCTCTTTTGCTCTGAGCTTCATCACCCACATAGGAATCTTTTTGACCCATACCAACCATAACACCCTAAGAGAAGAAAATACAGAAAAGCATTATTTGAGGAAGATAATATCACAGAGCCCAAACATTTGCACCACAGACAACTATGCTATTTTCAAGAAAGGTCACGCCACTAAAAAGTTGTTTAGGAAAAAAATTGCATAATTGATATATTAAGTCAACAGAACTTGAAGTTTTCTCATGAAATAATTTTTTCTTTAACCAGATTAAAATATCCTCCCCCACCCCCCAGCCTTTTTAATACATCTTTATTTTCAATCACTTCTTTCTGGTTCAAAAGTATGACTGACAGTAAACTGCACAATATCATGGGCAGGGGAAGATACAGAGAGACATAAAAACTGGGTTTACAAACAAGAAGATACAGAAGGAAATAAACCTTCTAGTGAAAGAATACACTGCCAAAATCACTATTCCTGTACAGCCTCATCAGTAATGTATTCACAGTAACAATGTACAAATAGCAAACATTTTAGGGGGGTTTTTTTGGTTTGTTTTTTTTTAAAAAAAGCCTTACAAATTTTTACCAAGGAAATTATAGGAGTAAAAGTAGTGTGCTTTCTGCGGGCTGATTTAACTGTGACAAAAGAGAAAGAGAATGACATGGGAACAGAAAGAAGGAGGTTTAGAGAGTGGTGAGAAGGTAAGATCTGAGACTGACAGCAGAAGTACAGGAAATTGAAAGGTGTTTGATATGTGAGCTGTTGGACAGGATGAATGGGAAGAGCCTTAAACAAGCTGCATCACACCCAAATTCAGCCAATGGAGATGCCTTTGAACTAGCACCAGGAGCAGGTCTGGCCTGGGGATGGAGCAGGCAGCAGCTTTGTAGGAAGCTAGGTTTGGGCTCATTAGGAGAGAGAACAGGGGAGAGAGTCAAGGCTAAAGTTGCTGAATTAGAAATAGCTGGGGGAAAGGAATACAGTGACAGAAAGAAGAATTAAGGAATTAAGCCAAACAAGGGAGTTGCGGGAAGCACTGGAGAACTGGAATGGCTTCACTAGTGCTACCACAAGAAGTGAGCGGAGGGAAGCGCAGGGTACTTGGTGCAGGACAAAAGGGGTGAGCAGAGACGACTGGAGAGATGGGGTAAGATCGGTCCTACCCTTCGTATTTACCTGGTGCCTCGGACGGCCGACGATGGACGGGAAAACGGCCCTGGGGGCATCGTCTCCGGCAAAGCCCGCCTTGACCAGCCCCGAGCCGTTGTCACACACTAGTGCGGTGGTCTCCTCGTCGTCACACATCTTCGAAGGGAGGCACGGACCTGAAACACAGAGCGGCGGCGCGTCCAGAGCCCCGCGGACGGCGCGGCGCTGTCGCCG
>VZTM01036416.1:11700-31632 GCA_013400555.1 Jacana jacana
CGCCCCCGGCCCGCCGCATGGCCAAATAGGGAGCCCCGCGCAGCCCCTCGGGGGCCAGCGCTTTCGAGTGGTGGGGTGGAAAGGTGGCTCCCCGGGCCACCTCCCAGGAGCTCGGCTGCGGCCGCCGCCGGCACTCTCCGGATGCCGACGTCCGCCAGGCACCAGCCTCGGTGGATCCAAAAACTGGAGATGCTCCGGCTTGGTGGAGAGTGCGGGGGAAGCTGCACGGGTGTTTTCTCCCTCGGATTTTCATGTTTCCACTGAAAAAAAGTCACCCCAGCTCCGATTTAATCGACGACCCGTGAGGTTACTTTGGTGCCAACAACTGAGGCTGCACAGAGGCAGCATCTGATGCCTGTATTGCCTTAGGAAGGAACAGTGCACACTCAATTTCTTTTAAATTTTGATAAGCACATGTAGCAAAAATCATACCTTTCACTGTTTTTGGCCGCCATCTATAGCACAAAATGGGATCTGCTTGTTTACACTAATATACATATATGTAAACTCCCCATTTTTGCTCCTTTAATGTGCACCGGATCAGTAATGCACAGTGATATGCATACGGTGGAGGACAAGAGATGGGAATAGCTTGGACAAAACCCAACTATGGTATTAATGTAATGTGACAGTTGTTTTCCTGCTCAGTTGTTGAAACATCCACATTGATAATTTGTTCCAGTGGTGGAACCTAGAAAATCCACGTATCTTCAGGATTTTTTTTCCTGGTTAAAAATAGAAGGACTGGAGAGGCATCCCTTGAGTGGGTTTGTCCAGGTATGTGAAGGCAGAGATTGTCAACGTGTGTCCCAGAAGAACCGAATTATAATGTAGAGTACACTGTCCTTTGGGAGCTCACCTTATAAACTGTGCAATGTCTGCCCGTGCAAGGCAGCGTAGAGGAAAGAAAGACCTGAGGGTCAAGAGGGGAACACTCAGTAAATGGGATCAACTGCTTAAACACAGGTCCAGTTTACTAGATGCCATATAAGGGCTGAGAGCCAACACATGGTGATATAAGTCTTAAATGAGGTGGAAAGAAAGAGCTTGTGAATCCACCTCAACTTGCCATTTGGGGGCTTGGAGTGTGTTGGTGTAAGAGCTGTCCTTGCACTGCAGTTTGTCTCTGACAAAGGGTGCAAGAACTGGATGGAAATTGCTGGCTACTCACTTCTTAACTGTATCCAAAGGGGGCGTCAGAGATGCTTGGATTTCAATTTCTTCTGAAATCGGAGATAGTGGAATCAGTTTCCTCATTTCCAGCACAATTAATGAGGTGGTTAGCTCCACCCCAAGCCTGGTTTATCTTGGGGTTGTGCCCAACTACGAGCACAACTCTGAAGCAGATGTAGCAACAAACTTCGTGGCCATTTGATAGCTCCTGCTTTTCTTTAAATGCCTTGAGGAGAGACAAATTATATGAGGTGAGACACTGTTTATGTATAAAGGTGTGTGCATGTATATTTCATATATGTGTTTATAAAAGTACATGTGCACAGATATATATTTTGTATGCTTGTATATATCTGTATATGCATTGTTTTTTCTTAGCCACCTAAGAGAAGAAAGTGTATGACTGCGAAATACAGTGACTTGAAAAGGTCAAAGCAGGGAAAGACCGTCCTTCAGTGCTTCTAGTCTGCACAGACTTTGGCTCTTAGTCTTTCTGCAGTTGATGAGAAAGCAACCAAAATGAACACTGGTGGGATAAGACCCCAACTACATATATATATTTATCCAAATCAATTAGGAACAGGTAACAGAGTTAACAATATATTTTTTATAGCAATGCTTATTTATATAAGAATTCGTATATATGCAGGAATGCATAAGCATATATGCTCTGGCACAAAGGACACTTTCAAAGAAAAAATACTTTACCATATGCTGCTTTCAATTTTAAAAAGTCAGCATATTTTACTCCATGGTAAATTGCCATATATAATTTAAATCTGCTTCTTTTTTTTTCTCTAGCACATCTTTTCTACAGAAACCATATAATGCGAGGGATTGGCCAGCTTCTCCGGCACTAGAGATTAGTTTACTGTGTTATCTCAGCTGTTCCTTGGTTCAGAGGTGTTACAGTATTTACATAGAAGCCCGCTGCTGATAACCGCATTGAATTCCTCCCCAATCAGACCCTCCCTGACACATCCTGCATTCCCTTCTGCTCCAGAGAGAGACAGACTGCTGAAACTGAGACAGAGCCAGCTCTTGCTGCAAAATCTACACTAAATAGTCTGTATTTTCTTGTTTACTTTGAAACTAAGTAGTGAGTTTCTCTACTCTTTCCTCAAGTTTTAAACTTATGATCCATCAGGACTCACATCTAGGATCCTGATGGACTTGAGAGGACATCAATCCCCCCTTCTGCCCCCCTGCCAGCATATTGCAAGGTCAAATGAAAAGCACATTGTACCTATACCTAAAACTGCATTTTCTTCCTTGTAGTCATTCAAAAAGTACTCAGTTAAAATTATTCATTTGGCCAAAATTGTTCTGCTTTCTGCAATAAAGTAACTACAGCCTCAAATAAACAAAACAGGCAAAACCTGCTGAAGTATGTTATGCAGTGTCATTAGAGGAAAAATACTCTCATGCCTGAGTGACCAGGGTCCCCACATGCTGCGTACGTTTCTCATGACTTAGCTATTGGGAATGACCTCAGAAGCAAAGGAAGCACTGACAGTGGGGAGTACTGGAGGAGCAGCCTGGTCTGCAGCAGAAATGAACTGCTTGTACCCCAAACCAACCTGAACATACAGGAGCATGAAGCTTCAAAACATACCCAATATTAATGGGGTAGCAAAATATTATATATCTAAGACGTACATATTGTTATATAAGTGTTATTCGACCAACAAGACACTGTTGTGACTGCAGCCAAAACCAGAAGATGAGTTCTTACTGCTGCATGATAAAAATGTGAATAAAAAAAAAGTCACCCCTGCGATTCCCAGGGGTCTTCAACTGCTATTCAGGTTTTGAATTAAAAAAAAAAATCACTTAAAAATAAAGTTCAGATTCTTCAAAAACTTTAAAGCAAAGAACACTTATTACCACAGACTCCAGATTATTTACAGTAGTAACCATTGTGTTCAGGAATTGAAAATGTGCAGCATCTCTGTACTTTTTTTTTCCCAGTCTTTCAGATTATACTTTTGTTATCTGCACATCTTCCAATAAAAAAATAAATCTTTCATAATACACCAAAGCATTGCACATACAGTATAACCACACTTAGCAGGTTTTACAGCAGATGACTTCTCACTTAAAATCTGCTATTTCTAAAACCAATGGATGATGACATATAAAATCTGTCCTAGCATGGAGCCAAATGTTACCTCTCTTAAGCCTCAGGCCAGCATCGTCTTTGGAAGAAATTTTCCTTCTTCAAGAATAAGAAGCAAATACCACTCTGACAGGTTTTCTTCTGTCCCATGACAGCTGTTTGGAGCTATATGCATTTTAGAAATAAAAGAAGCATCATGGCAGAGTCTTAGTGATGGGTGGGATTCCTGATGAGAAGAGAATGCCAAACATACAATATATGATGAATATCACTGTCGTGAATGACAATATAAGATCACTGTCACGAATGTATCACTGTTACAACGCAACTGCATGGTTACATGCTGGTACATGGTTATCTACATCTCTATAGTTACAAATCTGTCTTTGTGTGTACACAAATATACAAAGAGAAGCTAGAAAAGACAATTCTGCAGTCACCATCAAGCTGAAGTTGTTCCCAATGAAAAACTCTACTACACTTTTCCAGCCAGATTTTGAACCTCCCAAGGACATAGAAAACACTATTAGTAAGTTTGCAGATGACACAAAGTTGGGTGGGAGTATTGATCTGCTTGAGGACAGGGAAGCTCTACAGAGGGACCTGGACAGACTAGATAGATGGGCCAATGTTAATGGCATGGCCTTCAACGAGGCCAAGTGCCAGGTCCTGCACTTGGGTCACAACAACCCCATGCATCGCTACAGGCTTGGGGAAGTGTGGCTGGAGAGCTGCCTGATGGAAAGGGACCTGGGGATGCTGGTCAACGGACAGCTGAACATGAGCCAGCAGTGTGCCCAGGTGGCCAAGAAGGCCAATGNATCAGCTGCCCAGGGAGGTGGTGGAGTCCCCATCCCTGACTGTGTTTAAGAGTAGATTGGATGTGGTATTGAGGGATATAGTGTAGGGGAGAACTTGTAGAGTAGGGCTGATGGTTGGACTTGATGATCCCAGGGGTCTCTTCCAACCTAAATGATTCTATGATTCTATTCTATGATTCTAAGTAAGGAATCTTTCTCCTGATCTGCTAGAGGAGTGTCTCCCAATTTAATAATCACAGTCAGGCAAACTTCTCCAGAGAATTCATTGGCTATTTCCCTTTCTTAGTTATGTCTCATTCGCACATGTAACAGGCCATGTTTCATACTTTATACATTCCCTGCCTTCTCAGCATTTAAACCCCTTGCATAGTTGCAGGCTGTTATCATCTCTCTGCGTCTCTGTCTCACTCACTCATGTACTGCTGCATATCTATAATTAACCTAAAACATCTTAAGTGTGTGCTGAAATGATAGAATAATGAGATGGGCATTGGGATTAGAGATGCAGCTAAAACATCTTGTTATGAAGTTGAGAGAATTAGGTACGGCCAATGTAACTGCAGGTGAGTTGCAGTGAAAAGAATTTGTGCTTCTAAGGCTCTGACTCTCACAGAATCATTATTTGCCACATGTCACTAACAACAAAGACAGGCTGGGACTCTCATTCCCATTACACTCCCTTTGAAGCAGAAAGAGGGCTCAGGGAATGCCAGGAGATCCTAAGAGTGCTGTGAAATTACTTGCTCCCAGAAGTGCTGTACTTCTCTCTCAAGCCAGAGCATGACAGGCATGACAGGGTAGGAGTCCAGCATTTCACACTGTGAAGACTACAGGAAACAAAATTCAGCCCAGGGAAACTGCTACAATTTAGGCTCCTCAGGCTGTCTTATGCACTGAGGGACATGGAGTAGTTCAAGAGGACAGAAATATGTCCTCAACACTTCAGCTGTTGCCAGCATGTATCTTGGCTGCCGATCCTGTGCCGTGTTTCTGAGAGATACCTGCCCTACATTAGAAAGCTGATGGGCATTATTTCTACTGGTATTTCTAAGTCTCATTTCAACTGTTGGGGTTTTTTGCAGTTGGAAAACATACCTGACCTAAAGAACAGGACATACAGAACATGAAAAAAACCTTTTTGTGTGTTTGTTCAGTATTGCACAATCATAATTTCATACTTGATGAATCTCTGCCTACTAGTACCATATCAATAAATAACAATTCCAAAGGCAATGGGTGATTGCTAGATGTACGAAAGATAGTTTAGCAACATCTTATATTAGGAATATTTCCCAAAACCACTGATGCTTAAGGCTAAATCCTGCCAAGTTAAATGAAATCTGTGATCATTTTTATTTAGATTATTATTTCTTTCTTACACGTGACTGTAAAAAGCGCAGAATTGCAGAATGATCACTCAGGAGGTATAATGAAATTACATGAAACTTTAGCAGATGTTTCATTAGTATATAAATTATCTAGATTAATACCTAGATATTTAAAAAATAATAAAGGAGTAGAGGGAGAGAGAGAGTGCAAGACAAACTCAGAAATTTGTAGCCAAAGGCACTTCCTCGTCCTGATTTATGTCTCACTCCACCTTCAGTCTCCTCCAAGCTCACAGTGCTCTTGTTTCTTTGCCGTAGATTCTGCATCTATGTTGTGTTCTATAGAAAGTGATCAGGACTTCATAGCCTGTCTACGTATCTATTAGTATCATAATGGCTACTGCACCAGTACCACGAGCAGATGCAAATCTACTACCAATGACAGTGTTCCCAGCACACAGCTGTAACCTTTCAATTTAGTCTAGTTTTCTACTGTTAATCCTCCTGCAAGGTCTCTGAGTCACAACAACCTATGGTTAATTCATGTCAAAGACAGTTTCTAAGAACTGTTCAGAATGTTTCATACTAGGAATTGAACTTTTCCCTTTTTTTCTGTTTCTAACTTCAACTTCTTCTTCCCTTCATCAACTTCCCTTACTTTTATTTATGTTTTTATCACTTTCCCACTATCCTCACCTTCCTTCTGTCATTTCCATCTTTATTTTCCTCCCTGCCTAGCTCTACGTTCTCCAGTATGTATAGATTGTTGTGTTCAGTCACCGATATGCAAAATGAGCGGACATCAACTCTGTGAAGATAACAGAAAAGAGGATTCAATTTGGAAGGAAAGGTTGTCCAGGGAAAGAAGAAACATATCCATTTTCTTCCCCTACCCCCTTCTTCCTACAAGCAAGCACTTGTAGGAAGATGAAATCTAACATGTATATATTGTCTTCATTGTCATATCATGTAGGCCAGTCTTCCTATTTATAACCCACCACATTACTTTGGTCCCACCAATCTGCATGAGCAGATTTGAGTTCCATTGCAATGAACAGGGTTCAAAAATCTGACACAAAAGGAACCTGAACCTACCAGATGTTGTAAAGCACTGTGTGAGCCTCCAGGTTGTTTCTCAGCTGCCTTTTATTTTTCAGAATCAGAGACAATTGTCTCATAATTACAAGAAAAGCAACAAGAAGCAGTCTATTCTAATTGCATTCTAGCTAAGGAATTAAATTCTAATAGAGGAAACCATCAAATGCCATCTTTTCTGTTAACTTCTTCACATGCATTCTCTTCTACTATTTGTCAAAGGAGGACCTACATTTCTTACTCTGTATAGACTCAGAAGAGAAGGAAGTGTTGCTTTACAGATGAGAAGCTGAAATTCAACAGGATGAAATACCTTGACTGAAGTAGTAGTATAATAATGCAAATTAACAGTTTAAGAATGTAAGAATTTAATCCTACTTCTGAAGACAAATTCCAGCTGTTAAATAAGAAGTGTGTAATTGTTCTTAAATACGAATATGTAAGGTTCTCTGAATCTGTGGTGTACACAGAAACTGCTTTACCACAATTGATAGACCTGTCCAGCCTAAGAAATATCATTTTACAAGACTGATGGATTCTACTGCTGTTATTAGGAACACAGAGATATGTGATGTGTCTCATAAAAATGTGGCAATTTCAATCTGCAGTTTTGCAAAGTCATAAGATGTTTTAGATAAAATCATCTCAGTTATTAACAAAGGAGGTAGCTGAACCATGATACATGGAGAAAATATCGCAGTAAGTGAATTCAAGGGCAGAACTAGAGAATGCTGAGACCGTGTCAGAACTTTCTGGCAAAATTATTGTCTTGCTGAAAACCAGAGATTCTTCAAAATACTTTTTAACCCAGGAGTTTTGTTTTCCATTTTTCAAAGAATGCTCTCCAGTCAGCTCATTTCATTCTACTATCAGCTAAAAAAAATCCACAAAACCTACAGATTTATTTTGCAGAAAAGAACAATCTGGATTATGAAGAAAATATCTTAATTGACAGAAACATTTTTTTTTCCAAGTTTTCTTTCCTAGTACTTTCAAGAGTGTTACCTTTTATACAGATTCAGTAGAAACATATTTTTATCTCACTTTTTTAAAAAGATGGCGAAATTACTTCAAACATAATAGCTTATTAATCAAAGCTAAAAGTTTTATAATCAAAATAAAGTTTCTCTGGAATCTTCCTGACCTTTAGAATCCCTTGAAAATTAAGCAATTAGCAATTAAGCAGTTAGCAATTAGCTAGAAGATTGCAGAAGCTTCTATAATAAAGAGACTTCATGTAATATGAAAAATATACTACAAGTGTAAGCTGATATATTCTCACTGCATATCCCAAATGCAAATTTTATCCACTTTTTGCCATTAATTTCTCCTTATGTCCAGTTGTAATTGAGCAGAGAGTGATATAAAGTATCATGCAAAAATCTGAACTTTTCAGTGACTTGGATAGACTGGATAGATGGGCCAATGTTAATGGCATGGCCTTCAACGAGGCCAAGTGCCAGGTCCTGCACTTGGGCCACAACAACCCCATGCATTGCTACAGGCTTGGGGAAGTGTGGCTGGAGAGCTGCCTGACGGAAAGGGACCTGGGGATGCTGGTCGACGGACAGCTGAACATGAGCCAGCAGTGTGCCCAGGTGGCCAAGAAGGCCAATGGCATCCTGGCTTGCATAAAAAATAGTGTGACCAGCAGAAGTAGGGAGGTGATTGTCCCCCTGTACTCAGCACTGGGGAGGCCACACCTTGAGTATTGAGTCCAGTTCTGGGCACCTCAGCACAAGAGAGATATCGAGGTGCTGGAGTGAGTACAGAGGAGGGCAACAAAACTGGTGAGAGGCCTGGAGAACAAGGCTTATGAGGATCAATTGAGGGAGTTGGGATTGTTTAGTTTGAGGAAGAGGAGGCTGAGAGGAGACCTCATCACTCTCTACAACTGCTTGAAAGGGCACTGTAGAGAGGTTGGTGCGGGTCTCTTCTCACGGGCAATTAGCGACAGAACAAGAGGGAATGGCTGCAAGCTGCAGCAGGGTAGGGTTAGGCTGGACATTAGGAAGAAGTTTTTCACAGAGAGAGTGGTCAGTCAGTGGAATCAGCTGCCCAGAGAGGTGGTGGAATCACCATCCCTGACTGTGTTTAAGAGTAGATTAGATGTGGTGTTGAGGGATCTGGTGTAGGGGAGAACTTGTAGAGTAGGGCTGATGGTTGGACTTGATGATCCCAGGGGTCTCTTCCAACCTAAATCATTCTATGATTCTATGATTCTAATAGGTCTGTAATATGGGTTCATTTTTCTGGATTTTCGGTCAGTCACTGGACCTTAAATTTTACTTTCATGGGGCATTCAAAATATGAGTAGATTTTTTTGTGTAGATATGGCCTAAGTTCATTTTTCACTAGCTTTTAGGAATAGTTAATTGCATCGTGTGTTTTATAAAGAATATATAAATATTTCCAAAATCAATACCCTGCAATGACTTATCTTCTGTAACGCAGTCTTCCTTTCAGTTTAGCATTCCCACAGTATGTTCAGTGCATTCATACCAGACTGAGACAAAGCTACTCCTGTGAAGTGCCTACGGGGTAAAAAGAACAATACCACAGAGAAGAAACAGTTGAAATGAATATAGCAAAACCACATTTTGAGCCATTCTAGAATGCTCCGGAATAGAAACAATTTCAGGGTACTAAAAGTGGATTACTTCTAGGGTTTAATGACTTTCTAAATAGTGTTCTAGAATGACAATGGGAAATGTTTTCTGCCAGTACTTATTTTGCCACTTATTCATCCAAGTCCTAAGTACAGAAAAATTAACTCAGTCTACCTTTTTTTTTTTTTCCTTCTTGCAAAAAGGCTTTTTTAGACAAGCTTAAACATTTACCAAGGCTTTAGTATGAAGTTTATACTCTGTACATATTCTGAAAATAATAACTGCATTTCAAACCTCACTTAACATGCTTCATTAATATCACAGAAAAATGTCATAGGGGCATTTCTGAGTTACGTGTAGAACAAAATGCTTGATTTGAAATATATTGGAATACTTTATTCTAGTTACAGCCATCCTTGATATAGGAGCACCTGTTACTGTATCAACCAACTCAGTAATTATTCATGCCTGATACAAAAATGTTTAAAAGTCAAATTTAAATTAGCATTTTGTATAAAGCTGTTCAACATATCCTGCAGAGAAAGAGTTGTGAACAGCAGAAATATATTCTTCCATTTAAAATATTGCTAAAGCATATCCAAAATTTCTGTTTATTGTTATTCTTCCTGTAAAGAATGGACAAACAGAAATCATCCGAACTTGGGAACAATGATCCATTGCAGGTCAGGGATTGAACCATTACAAAAACCTTGAAAATTCCTGAAAAAGAGGGTTAAAATCAAAAGGTTAAATGCATATTTAAAGAACAGGTAATCTACAGAAAATCTCAGGGGTTCAAGATCAGAGGAAGTACCAGATGGCATCAGTAAAATATCATTGGCAAAAGTTCATCATTTAAGCAACTGGGGAAAATGTTCCTGAAAATAGAGTTTTAATCTATTGCCTTAAGCATAATAGATGTCTGAGGGGAAAAAAGGTCAATTTGATGGTTCATAAAGTAATTATTTTTCCATAAAATATCTTCTAAACTAATACACAAAACACAACCAAAGGCAGTCACCACAATGAAAATCTGTACATTTTCCTACTTTGCAAAACAGTATCAGAACTACCTGGCCACATGGCAGTTGCCCTCAGAGGAATGACTCTCATGATAAGCAATTGTTTCCCAGTGCAAAATGTGTTGAATAGACATTTGACAAAGCTTGACATGCAGAAAAATTCAAATAAAGCATAATGCCCTTCAAAATGAGAAAAATGACCCAAAGAGAAGGAACTCAGTAAAAATCAGTAAAAAAGAAAAGTTTCTTGCTGAGTGAGGTTGTCAAATCCTGAATCAGACATACTCAGCAGAGAACAGGAGCACACAGATGGGTTGGCCTGGGCATTATCCTCCGATAGACACAGTGATGACCATGGTTTCTAAGGATTCAGACTGTCTTCAGGATGACTGACAGAGTAAAGATAAAAAAGCATGCTTATTTAACTTTGTTTAACTACATGACATTTGGAGACTGTCTCTGCCATCGCATTGACCGTCCTTGCCCAGCCCTTTGGGGCTCCCCCAACCCTCCCCATGCCCAGAACCCCATGTCAGCCCCCCAGCACCATCAGCCCTTGCCCCAGTGATATGGCAACAGGGCTGGTGTCCAACTTTCCACAGGCTGAGGTTGGCCCATCCCCACAGGTCTGTTCAGCCACTCTGGGACCTTTTCTGAGCCTGTTTCCCCTCACTGTCCCTGTTCTTGATGTCCATCTGAATGTCTAAGCCCAGCCTTGTTGCTATGGACCTCCTGGTCACCAGTGGATCTGAACCCTCTCCTGTAGACTGACTTCCTTAGACTTGCCTCATCAATGCTTTATCATCTGGATTCTTGCTGAGACCCAGTCACCATTGCCAAGTCTGCCTCGATCAGGCACTGGGACTGGGACCTGGTTTGCAGACCACTGCCCTGCCTTTGCCTTGCTTGTGGGAACCCCTCTCTGATGTTCAGACACAACACCAAAACCTTTGCTACTGATCTTGCTGGCTGCACCACCCCTTCATTGCTCTTTGCTAGCCATGTCACCACTCGTCTTTTCTAGCCAATATAGTACTTGCCCCTGCTCCACTCTCTACCATTCACCAAGGCTTTACATAGACGTTAGGTTCAAAAAGAAAACCAGATACTGAGGACACCTTCAGCCAAGTATAGTTAAGAGATTGCAGAGTCATGTTTCATCTCTTATTTTCTCTGTCCTTGCCTTTTCACACCAGAGGCCCACAGGAAATGGAATGAGAGACAATTTTATCTGTTAAGCTTCAAAGGCATTATGGAGCTTGGGATGCTAACCTGAGAGTTGAAGAGAACATTAAATTTGTATCTCATCCCAGCAGAGCACTCTGACCTCCAGTCTGTAGTAGAAAAGAGTAGGACTAGCCTACTCTCTACCTCCACCTCTGTTTCCATGCCCAGGTAGCACTTAACAAAGAATCCAACAAAAGAAACAGTAAAGAATAGGTCCTGTTTAGATTCTCAGGAAGAAAAGATAGTGACAATTTCAACTCGGATTTCAGGTCCTGGCTCCTAGGTAAACAGGATATCTCTCTGCTGACTTCTCCAGTTCAAGCACACTGACTCTAGAAAGGAAGGGTGTTTCAACTACATACCAGGATTTAGAGCTTCCAATTTATTAGCTCTAAATGTCTTACCATTACTTAAGCTTTTTCTGGCATGCTCCAGTGCTTAAATCATCTCATATTTTATATGGAACCTATGTCAATTCTCTAGATTCCTGTCTGAGTGATAGACAATTAAGAATGAGATACTGCAGCCCCTCAGCCTTCCTTACATTTAGCATGCTGCACGGATTTTTTGAAAGCAGTAATTAGAATCCATGGTGCTTTCAAAACATAGACCATTTTAAAGGTCAAGTCCTTTAATACAGAATCTCTTGCGAAATGTAAATTGTCAGAGCTTTTGGAAACTGGAAGGAAATACTTCATCTTCTGTAAGACTCATCAGCACTGATTCCTCTTTCTGCCATTGATGGTCAAGCTGGTTCCCAGTGAAGACCCTATGACAACACAAGTAAAAATTATCTAAAATGATACTGTAAGAATTAAACTGTTGCACCTAGACTATTGCAGTGAGTTCTAAGTATCCAGGTACAAGAAAAAAGTGAATTAACTACAGCAGTTCAGAAAGTTTATTATATGTTTGAAAGTCCTGAGAAGAAAGCTAAAGGAGTGGATACAAAGTGCACCAAAGTTCTTTATAGATTCTCATTGCCCATATAGGCTTTGGAGTAAGCCCAGAAATTGTTGTCTATGTATATTGATTTCCTATCAAATTAAGGAGGACATAAGAACTCTTCATAGTTTAGTAAGTACCAAATGATAAAGTATGTATTTGGTAGAACTATAACTAGCAAATTTACTCTGGTCATTATTTTTAATCATATTTACCCTGGCCATTAATTCTGAATCACATGTTTTTACCCTACAAACCTGTTAATTTATGTTGTCATCTTTAAAGGATACTGGAGGAGTTCAAATCCCAACAAGAACTGGACAATGATCTCCCTACAGCTATTCATACTGAATCAAATGATTGCAATATGGTTTTGTTGAATTGATTTCTATAGCACCAGGAAGCAGGTGAAATTCTATACGAGTATAAAATAAATTCTACATAATACCATGGACATTGGAGTCAAGGAAAAGAATGTTACGAAAATTAAATGATGGGTAGATATATATGCAAGTAAAATTTCAATAAAGCTAAACATGAGGTTATTGTCTTTGAATATTCATGAGTTTGAATAGCCTTCCATTTGCAATGCATATTCATTTCAATGGTCATATAGAGCATATTTAAGCATCAGGCTGAATCAATCCTTATCTATTTGTCATACATCATTACTCTTACAGGAGATAAAAGAAAATAAATTTAATGTATTACAAACACACAGCTTGCTTTGCTTAGTAGTGATCTCTACATTAACCGTGGAAGGTTATAGTGTTTTTTTTTTCTGTTGTTTTTTTCTGTTGTGTCAGGCCATTGAACAACTTTATAAATATAAAAGGAAATTAGAGAAACTAAAGTAGAAAAAGGAAAAGGTAAATGAAGGAAAATAAAAGCAGCTAATGAAATTCTAAACCAAAAAAAAAATCAAAGATCTCCTGAGAAAAAATAAATCATAAGATCATAAGGTGCAAATTATGATGAATTAAATAAAAAGCAGCAAAACTGAGATAAGGAGAATAAAGATGGACAATTAAATTAGGACTGAAAGAAAAAAGAATGGAGGCTGTTCTGGCAAACATTCACATCTTGCTTGCTTGCTGGACTCCAAAAGTCACTGCAATCCATAAGGATTTTAGCAACCACCTACTAGTTTCTGGTTTGAGAGAAATGGGGAGGGAAGAGCAACATAAAGAGATGCTTACAGAGATCACTCAGGGTTCTAAAACCCAGTGTGTCTCTCACGAGTCCTACTGGGAGTCCTCACAGACACAATGGGTCCTCTGTGGTACCAAACAAATATGTACTAGAAGCAAAATTAAGAGTAAAACAACTCATATTCCAAAGCTCCCAGAACGTAGGTGCTAGGCTCAAGCAGTAACTTAAAAATGTCGGTACATTTCAGGCTCCATTTGACCAGAAGGTACAATTTAGAATGGCGTTAGAAGCCTTATGTAACATTTATGATTGAGAAGGTAATCTAGTTATAACATTTATTTCATAAAGCCTATTTCTATACAGAAGAAAAAATTACCCCAGACAAGTATTTCAAAAGTACCTTTCAACAAAGATCTGATTTTTCAGAAGTTTGTTTCAGTTTGATTTGATTATTATGGAGCTCTAACAGAGGGAGAAAAGACAAAATATCCAAGTTATTCTGTTTGTGCTAAGTCAAACAAAAATATTCTTTTGTTCCAGCATTTTGAAGGGTCTCTACAGAGAGTCCACCACATGAACCATGTATTAGTTTTAGGGTTTGCGTTTGGGTGCGTTTATTTCTCTCATTTTCCGTGTTCAGAACACATACTGTCTAAATCTCATATTTCTACATTTTATATTAACATGCATTTTAGATTAATATTTAATGCCTAAGTTTTAGCTGTCTGCTCTGCCCTAGCAAAATTCACAGCTCCTGAGGTCAGTGTTAATACACAGGGGAAGTTAAATGTTTCGGAGAACAGAATCAGCAATAAAACCCCAGTGAATCACCTCAGTCAGCACTCTTTGATCCTGTCCTTTAAAATATTTAACTTTTCCTATGTATCATCACCTAATTAGGCATAAGGTGATGCTTGATGTTTGAGGATAAATGAGGACAAGGATCTTTCTGAAATACCATTCATCTCCAAAGCCTAGATGCTCTTTCTTACCAGTCTACATTCACATCCTCAAATCACCTTCTAAGGGCTCAAGCCCAATGCTATTCTAACAAAAAATGCTTCAGTTATGGCTAACTTTCTTTTACAATGGCTTTTCAACTGCAGTGACTTACAGGAAAATAGCATATGTAATCAGCTGAATTGGGGGAAAGTTTCTTTTACTGTTTAGTGAAAATACATTCTTTCAGTGACAAACTGGATGAAGTGATAAATGACTGAAAATTATTAGCCACAAAAAGTAAGTCTTCTCTATCCTCAGGGAGTTCACTTGTGTCACTGAGTACAACCCTGAACTTGCTAAGCAGCCAACGTGGAACTCTCTGAAGGTTTTCTGATTTTCAGAGGGCAACTTCTTTCTTCTCTTGGTACGTTAACGTGGCACTAAAACACTGTTTCATCTAATAATACCCTCCTTGGGAACAATTAAACTTTTTTAAACTGCCTTCTAAACTTGCTAATTTCTAAAACATTTCTGGAAACACATAGGAAACTAGTTACTGTCACTGTCAGCTAGGCACTTTAAGCTAAGCAATAGCTTTTAAGGCAAGAAAAGAAATCTTTAAAAACCAAACTTAATTTTCCTATCGTTACTCACTATAATAAAAATATGTGATGACAGAACTAGCAAACACAGGCCTTAAAAAGCAAAGTAAAAAAGTATTTTCTCTAAAGACCTACTAAAATTCTTAGAAATCCAAAGTATTAAAAGGAAATGGTTGGACAATGCTTAGTTTTCAATGGATCATAAAAATACAAAATACATTAAACAAAGGACAAAGTAGGAGACATTCCAGTGAATGTGTTTACAGAAACTTTATTAATTTCATATACTTGAAATCATAGCAGTGAACTCACATGAGCAAAGTTGTTCTGTTGAAAAACTACCCTTCACAGGACATTAACACGAAATGAGATGGTAATGCACAAGATTTCTAATGTCTGTTGCAAAAGAAAAAATACACACTGTAAATACATCAGCTCGGAATTTCACTTTTCTTATTACTGAGTAACATACATTGTAGAGTAAAATATTCACAAAAGTAAATTTCCAATTCAGTATCCACTCTTCTCAAGTGTCTTAATCAGACCCAGAAGGTGCATACCACCCTTTAGGCAGTGTTTTCAACTGTTTAACTAAACTTTGCACTCAAGACTTGAGAGATGCCTACATAGCTACCTTCTCTAAGTACATGGCATCATTATTATCTTCAAACCAATAGCTTCAACTTTGATCTTATATCTTAGAAGACAAACCTCTGGATTGTTAAGGTTTCTTAGATACCCTCAAGAGAAATGTACGCAGCTGAAAACTAAAAAAAAGTTTGTTTAGAACTGAAAAATTAAGATTAACAGAGCGAACTATGAAATCCAGCAGCATGCAGTTGAATGCTTGTCAAGAGCAGGGCTGAAACAGGCACTTGCCATAGCACACATTTGGAGCACACTGCCTCCCCAAACACGCGCCCTTCAGCAACACTCTGCTTAATTCATCTAGCCCTATTAAAGTAGCGAGAGGAGAAAGGAATCCATAGAGGGCACACAAGGCTATTCCTATGGACCAGCCAAGAAACACCAGCACAATGAGCCAAAATAATCCCTACACTAAGCAGTTGCAGTTTGCTACTGGGAACCCAGTAACATGGAAATGAAGGGTTAGCTTTGACTGCAAGTTTATATAGAACTGTCTTGTGTTTGCAAATCTTACTTTTGGAGGAAAAAAGATATTTTTGGCCAAGAAAAATCTGTTTTCTATATTTAACAAAAGTCTAATATAACAAATACCGAGTCACACATACCTCCTGTGAAACTTGCTAAGGAGGAACGGGAAATATCAGATTTGCTTTAATGCCTAGTTTTCTACAGAAAAACAGCTTGGATGCAAATTTTTAACCTCGCACTAAAGCGATAAATTGCAGTGTTCTTTCAACACCTGAGAAAATGTGGCAGTTAATGAAGAACACAATTAATGTTTGGAATATAATACATTAAGAAAATCCCAAAGTGCAGACTATGACTAGATCATAAAACTGCAGGGCTTCTAAAGTTGTCAAGAGGCAACCTAAGGAGGAGACATCCCATTGCTTATTCTCTGGATTAATGGGGAACAGGTTGCACATAACTAGTACCAGGTTAATTGAGTTTACATATCTGCTAGTCTTTTTTATTACCACCTACTCCCTGTGCTGGGCTTTGAGACTATGAGCTTTATTTAACAATCCATCAAGCCTATTATCCACCAAGACTATTAGCAGTTATCTCCCCAGTGACTGAGATGTGTTGTGAGCTGTCAGAGTATTTTATTTCTGCCTTGTTCATTCTTTCAGCAGTCTGGAAAATTGCAGACATAGTTATATGTATGAAAATGCTACACGATCCAAAACACAACCTGGCATTTTCTGTTGGTCATGTGAGATGTCCAGCAGCTAAATAAAGAAAATTGAACAATAAAAAAACAAACTGTTCATATCTGAAACACTGGAACATTTCTCAGTATTTCATTTTTAATAATTCACAATTGAGATTTCATGGTAAAAATACAAACCGCTCAGGAAATTCTTTTAAAATTAAAACCCTACGTGCACGATTACTCACCCTAATAAGTGATCACTGTGGGTGTTAGAGTATTATTGAATTAAACAGGTTGCTGTAATTCAGTCGCTAATAAAATACATGAACGTGAAAGGATGGTGTGGATTTATTATCTGAATTTATGCTGCTTTATGATATAGTACTGAAAAATTCAAACATTGCTCAATTATTAGTAAAAGCAGAAAAATGTATGGAAAACATCTGTTACTTTTTTCACAATTCTATAGCTTTTTAAACAGATTTTCTCTGCCAGGCATGCACCCAAGCAGAAGGCAAGGTGAATAAATTGTTTGATGAAGGTCCTTGTCTCCTCTTTTGCCACCTGAACACAACCAACTGCACTGTACCAAAACACGGACATGTCCACAGCAACAGAGATGGCCTCAGTAAGTGCTCTGGGTCTTGGATGGGCTTCAAGGAACAGAGGGCTCACTCACAACGGCAAATACACTCAGGAATTGTGGCACCCCTAAGCCTGACATTCCCACCCATAAACCCTCAACCTTGGGAGAGGCTATCTTTGTGCTGGCTCATGTAATCCCAGTCAGGGTACCTGGGCTGGCTGATGCTGCCAGGCAAGGACAGAAGTGTGTTGAAGTCATCAACATCAGCCAGAGACTGCACATCCCAAGGGGAATCACTGGCTGTCCTGTCAAAGCCGTGGTACATCACCTGTGCCACAGAGCTGAAAGATGCAGGTTCCAGCTTTAGCAGTGGTTTTGGCAGCTGTATTTTCAGTTGATACAGAATTATCTTCCTATCTCAACCACAAAAAGTATGAGGCAGGGAAACTAGAGGCAGACGCTCATACATGTGCATGTCATGGTTTGATTAACAAAATGTTATATATGTATATATACAAATATAACATATCCTAGAGATACTAAAAACCTGTCTTTCCCTTCCTTCCATGACAAGGGTAAAGAAATAAGGATGGCTAAAATAGTTTTGCAGTAGTCTTAGGGAAAACTCCACTGTATTCAGTGGAAAAGAGTCAGTTTTGGAACAGGCATAAAATAGAAACAGCAAAGAACCAAATGGGGCGGGGGGGAATGTGTCCCCTGATGGGAAGGTTTCTGTTTGTATCAGTTACACAAGCACTACAGATATTCCTCAAATCCTCCACTGTCCTTCATTTTGGCTTTTCCATCTTTTTGTTAGATATTAAGAACATTCGAGAATTTCCAAGGAATTTTCAGTGTGTATTTCTGGTGCCACATTTGGTAATTTTTTAAAAGACAGCTCACAAATGCTGTTGCATAGGCAGCTTTTTATAATTCAACTATGTTTATGCTTCAGAAAGTTCTGGTAAAATTAGGCTATATTAAATCACATCAGAGTGTAACGCTGTAAGATATTCTAAGTAACTTTCTTGTTAGCAAGGTGTCTCAAAAGAAAGTCTTAGCCACAAAATGCTTTGAACACAAAACATTTGATAGTCAAAGTAAATGAACTGAATTATGTCAAAATTATGTCAACCGTTTTTTTCACAGTGTATATGAAGTGGAGTTTTTTCATAATTTTTTTACAGCAGTGAAGTTGCTAAACAAATATTATGGCTGAAAATGTAAGTATAGGGATGTCATGATATTCACAGTTACAATGCTGCTGGCAAGGCTGACAGCTTGCCAGCTGAAATTTTAAACTCCCAGGCAACTTAAGCCAAAGAATGAATTAAAATAAAGAAACTGCTCAGGACATAGCAAAACATTGGTACTGTATTTTCAGCCTCATCTTTGCTGCACAGGCCCTTAAAATTCAGTTGCAGATGGTTGGGTTTTTTTGGTTCCATTAGAAAACAGGCTAATCTTCACTCTGAACATGTACTCACTGAAATAATATTACAAATTAGTGCACAATTTCTGATTGGCTTTCATAAACAAACTAGTGAAATAGCTAATTAAAACTGTCTTCAAACATCTCAGTTGCCAATATATTCAAGATGTCCTAAATTTGGCTTCAAGCTAGAACAAGACAAGAAAGTGTAATCTTTGTTTTCCTATTGAATGACTTCCCCATTTCAAGCAGATTTTACTGGGGTGTCTGCAATGGTGGTAGTCCACAAAATTTAATGCAAAAACTATGAATACATTCAAGTCTTTTCTCAGAATCACTGAAAAGATTGTTATGAATAGTTGTTCCTTGTTTCCAAGTTTGCCAATTTGAAAAGTCTTACAGATGCTGCAAGTCTCACTGTTTTTTCTCCATGTGTTGATGGAGCCGATACATCCATCTATGCAGCCTAGATCTAGATCAGGGAAAACAAAAACAAACAAACAGAAAAACCCCAACCCTGGGGACTTCTGCGACTACAACAGCATGTAAATATTGAAATCTAAAACTGTTACCTGAAAATCTGCACATAGCTCCTGCCTAATCCCAGAGGGCTGTATGGCTCACAAGAGATCTCAGTGTACATGGCCTTAATTAAGAGTCAGGCAAGTGGCAAATTAGGTTACTGGCAGTTCGGCAATTTAGGCCAGTTACTCTAATACAAATGTCTGCTTATGAGCATATTCATTCTTTTTCACAGTCCATCCTTCGCAAGCATAATATATCCAGTCCAAAATGCAATCAAGGCTTATGAGGCTTATGCTTTCCCCTCAGCTGGTGTGTAATGAGACCATGCCCAGATTGCAAAAAGCTGCAGCAACACTCAGGCAGCTAACAATTACCCGGTAGGGTAACAGTGACACTTCTGACAGCGAACCCCTGTCAGAAGTGCTGAAAGAGATGGCAGACATGCTGGCCAAGCCTCTCTCCATCATCTTCCTTAAATTGTGGCTAACTGGAGAGGTCCCCATGGACTGGAAAGTGGCAAATGTAACACCCATCTATAAGAAGGGCAGAA
>VZTM01036416.1:32113-43885 GCA_013400555.1 Jacana jacana
CTGGTGAGAGGCCTGGAGGATAAGTCTTATGAGGATCGATTGAGGGAGTTGGGATTGTTTAGTTTGAGGAAGAGGAGGCAGAGAGGAGACCTCATCACTCTCTACAACTGCTTGAAAGGGCAGTGTAGAGAGGTTGGTGCTGATCTCACGGGCAATTAGCGATAGAACAAGAGGGAATGGCTGCAAGCTGCAGCAGGGTAGGGTTAGGCTGGACATTAGGAAGAAGTTTTTCACAGAGAGAGTGGTCAGTCAGTGGAATCAGCTGCCCAGAGAGGTGTTGGAATCACCATCCCTGACTGTGTTTAAGAGTAGATTGGATGTGGTGTTGAGGGATATGTTGTAGGGGAGAACTTGTAGAGTAGGGCTGATGGTTGGACTTGATGATCCCAAGGGTCTCTTCCAACCTAAATCATTCTATGATTCTATGAAGGCAGAGGGTAGAGAAACATTCCCACCTAAACTCTTCTGGTTGATCTAAGGAACAGAGATTTTCTCTGCAGACATTAGAAGAATCATGAATGCCAGTCAGTTCCTTATATTCTCAAATGAGAAAGGTGGAGAGAGATGCCAGTTAGGAAAATATTTGATCAAAGCAGATGGAAGAAAGGCTAAGTTTATCCATGACAAATGAATCCAATAGCGACCTCTGATTCCAGGATTCTTGTCACAGTTCTTAGCTTTGGGTCCCTTTAATACTCTCATGGACTCATTGTTATCTGCTAGTTCTCTTCAAATGGTGCTACCCTGAAATCAGCATTTGAGACATTCCAAACCCAGAAATGACTTATAAATGCTCCAACTGGGCTATTGGTTTTCTAAACTTTTTTGTTTTAATTCTGTAGGATCATGTACAAGAAAAGTGTGGAGAGCAAGCTCAGCAAGTTGAAGTGTGACTTCATTCTCAGAGAGGTAATTTTTAGATTCTGGAACAGAAATCCTAGTACACAGCAATGATCTTTCTATCTGGTAAGGGCAACCTGCCTGCACACAGATACTGCTCTGTTAAACCATGTGTTACATTGGAAGGTTTTCGTTCTCTCCCCAAAGGCATGAATGCCACACAGAGGAAAATCAGTTATCGTGGGAAGGACTGGAAGTTGCTTGCCAGGCTACAGTCCGAGTCAGTGCCCTAAAGTTACCGTGGTGGTTCTCTCTTCAAAAAGTCGAGTGCTTCAGTAAAATGAAGTACAGTTTTAGTCTAAATGGTTTTAGTCTAAACACAAAAGACCATTAGAAGCATAGTGAAAGTGTGCTTCAAAAACTTTAGGAAAGTAGCCACCTTTCATACGTAGGTAAAACCCAGTACATAGACACACCCACCCACACGTATATTTCTTCTGAACTTTGGCTTTGGAAAGAAATAAAACAAGTTAATCTGTGTCAGCTGCACATCTATACCAGTTTTTTAATCTAAAGCCACTGAAATGTTTTCCCTACTAGTGCATATATATATCTGTTTGGGTTTTTTTTGTTTTTTTTGTTTTTTTGCCATTGTATTTACAGTTCATTTGAAAAATCTTGTTAGAAGAAACATGGAACTGTTGGTATGTTTATAGCTAAAACACTGAGTCTTGCTACATGTTACTGGACATCTCCTAACATGCTTACTACTTATTATGCTTATTACACCTCGAATCTAATGCCCTCAACATCTTCTACCTACTGTATTCAAGGTCCCAGTTGCTCACAGATATGCAATCCCTTACACAGACATTTGGATAGCAGTTTTCAGCTCTATATTGGTATATATGTAAACTTAGCATCTCTAGCTAAGCTATAGGGAGTATTAAGGTACAAATTTTTGACCCAAACCCTCATAATCTTTGGTGGAGCATGCTCTCCTTTCAGAAACATAGGAGATGGATTACCTTCTCCACACCTTCTTCTCCACGGTACAGGAGCATCAGCCCTAACCTACATTGGCTCTTCATTCCACTGTTATTCATCTTGGAACATTGTAAGACATCATTTCTAAATATAACAAAATAAATCCAAAGAGAATAACTTTAAATTTGCATGATAAATCCTTTTTGGGAAAAGGAGATGACAAAACACCACTTAAAGGGTATTTTGTTGTTTATAGTGAAAGGTTTTTCATATATTCCCACAGAGAGAGAGCATATAGGGTCTATATTAACTCATAGTTCTGCATATTGAAAAAACATCAAAACCATTTTAAGTCCTGGTTTAAACTAGTAGTTTATGGAGTAGGCTTAGCTTATATTAAGTAAAATACCAGGCTACATACTGACACAAGGAAACATGTCAAATTTGTGACGATAGTAAGAATTTCTTTGAGACTCAACTTTCTCAACATAAATTTCCCGCTATGCAGGATGTGCACGTGTGTTTCCACTGCTATTTGTGTTTCAATAAGTAAAATGTAAAAACGGTCAACTCCTCCTTTTCATTTTTTCTTTCCAATTTAGAATAAGAATTGTTTCAGCTGAGAGTTCAGGGAAGGTACCGTGCGTAGGACTGAGCACAGAGATGAGTCAGGAGCAGCAGCTGTCCCCAGTGCCTCGTCTCATTACGCAGCTCAGACTGACAGACCGCCAGTGGGGGAACACTGCAGGAGCAGGGAGCAATCCGGGACAACTGCCCCATCACTGAAGTATCTGTGTATGCAAGAGTGAGATTAGTTCATAGTACCTTAGAGATCAAATGAGATAAGAATTGAGGCCTGGGAAAATAAAGAGCTACTCCGGAGCATTTCTTAGCTCTGAGTAAAACCAGCAGGTGCCTGAAACACAGTTGGTCCGAATAAGGAAAAAAATAGCATGTTACTACCTCCTGCACCAGCACAGGAAAGCGGGGCATTGAGGATCGTTTCAATGGCTTGAACTTTGTGAAGTTTATAGTGAATCATTTACTTCTGTGTCTTGGTCGGTCAGTTTTTAAAACTGGAACTCACGTGGTACTGCAGGAAGGGTTCAACATCCAAACTGAACGGAGCAGAGCTGGTCAGAGTTCTGGGTTTTCATTTTGCATGAAATTCCCAATTTTAAAATATCCTTTCAGTGCTAACAGGACCAGAAAATTGGGCTATTTTAAACACTGTGAAATGTTTTTGTGTTTGTCTGGAATTTGGAATACTATCTTTTACTTTCTGTTTTATTACTCGTTTTGACTTTCTGATAATACATGATTCATGTAAGGGAAAAGTGCATTACTAAAGGCAAGTCCTTGAACAGTTTTTCTTTGGTATCATATTTAAAAACAAATGAATCACAAACTTCAGCTCAAGTCACATTTTAGGAAAAGAAATGCTTTGGAAAACTTGCAATCAACTCTACAAAAGCATTATTTTCTAAATCAATACCTCGCAGTTTCCTAACTCCCTAATAAATTTTCTGCTCTGAAAACCCATAGCTTATCACTTAGGGTTTATGTAAATCACATTCATCACAACAGTTTACATAAAATGTTTGAAGTCCAGAACTGAGCATGATGCCTTTCACTCCACATGATTTTTCCCTACTACACCATGAGAGATGCGAAAAAAAGTAAAACTCCAGCTCAATATACAGTTGGGTATCAGCCAGTCTGCAAAATACAAACTCAACATTTTCTCAAAGACAAATAAGTAGCATTCTGCTTTTGGATCTGTATGAAACTACGAAACAGCAAATAAAGACTTTCATTTCAGTAATGATTTTTATCAATCAAAGAATAGTCATTTTCAATACATCCTTCTGGTGAGCAAAAACATAATCTCTTCAATAGCTGTTTTTTATAAAGACAAATTCAACTGAGGTAATATATATAGCTGTAGGTTATACATAGATATGCACACAGATACATATATACACACATATGTACATAAAGAACAACTGATACAAGCAGATGAAAATTGGGCACAACATAGAGCGTGTGAGGCATAAGTAAGGGAAGATAGACTTGAAGTTTCTTGCAGGCTATTTCCGACAGGCAAAACGAACAGGACACACCTGACTGAACTCCTGTCTTTGTCTCTAAGGACAGCAGTTTGGTAACAATAAAAGCTATGGATAATCAGCTTTAGCCATTGTTAAGTTTTAATTTAGAGCCACACAAAGGCAATATTTGGGCATACATGAGTTCTGTTTGAGCTTAAGTTCTATTTACATACATCACAATGCAGCAATTATTTAACTCTGCTCATGCTCCCAGGGGTGGTCAGTGAGAGACAGCAGGACAACTCTGCTGCAACTGGGTTTTGCATTTTCCTGTTTAGTCTTGTCTCAATGCTCCTGCGCGTGTCCTCAGCAGCAAAGGATCCTGGTAGGGAGCTTTCTCCCCTCTCTGACTCAGCACGAAAAACACGTGGTATGTCTCATTTTAGAAAACACAGTATTGCCCAATAGGACACGACTGCTGCTGCCAAAAATCACTCTAAAAAATAGGGCAGGTCTGTACTTCTGCGGATTAAGGTCAGAAACAGAATCTTCTTCGTGCCTCTGTACTGAGCTTCTCCCTGTCCACTTCTGCTGCCCCTGAACTGCTTCCTTTACAGTAGTTAAGACACGTTATGTCCCCAATGACTGTCCCATCTAAAAATAAGTGCTCTTGACACACAAGAGATGTCAGGCTAGCACAGCAGGATGCTGAAGCGTCTCTAGATGCGTAGCAGGGCTTCTCTTACACTGGGTTGCAGCAATTTAGGAATTCACACTTGATAAATGCAATAAGGGCGGTTTCTTTTTATCTCTCGCAAATGGTGCCAGGACTGATATATTCCTGACCCTTATTTGGGTCTCTAGCTTGCTCTTTTATGCTGCTCTCTGGAATCATAAAATTCTAATGTTTCATTAGGCAAACATGCTCTGCAGTTCTACACGCTTTTTCACTGACATCTATAGATGAACTACGTAACTGACAGCAGCTGGCTCAGCTTTTCGCTTGGGTCCACGCTTTCTTAAAAGACATTCATACAGAAACATGCTCTGTTTGCTCTGATAGTGTCTCTCAAGCAGGGAGATAAACGCCCAAACTCTGGAAAGTTTCTTACCTATAGCTGAAATAAAAATAAAAGCTGAAGAAGAGTTATCTCATTTTCCAGCTATAACAGTACAGTAACAGGGTTCCCTGCATTACGCTTAAGTAATGTTATTACTTGATTCAAAGATTCTTGTCCTTGCCCTTCTTTCAAGGTGACTGAAAATCATGATGGAAACTAAATAAAACCTAACTATTTTTCTTAATAGCACCATTTTACATTATCCCTGATATGGGCTAGATGAAGCTGATTAAGGCTCTGCCAGAGCAAGGCCCAGAGAAATAAGCTGTACTTGTCAAGGAGCAGGGGAAAAAAAAAAAATCACTTTGTCATTGCAATAGTACTATTTAGTCTCCCGAAATATTACTATTTACAAACTGAGAAGGAGTAGTAATGCAGCTATGTTTGCTCCTTCTTTTCTTACATTCTCTTCACTCTAGTAATTTTGTAGATGCCTGTGTTGGTAAGGAGGAACTCTACTTTGGAATTTTAAACACTGTACTTTTTCAAAAACCTCCCAAAAGTTAGGAAAATACCCAGACTTACACAGGATGCTTAGCTGAACTTTCTTTTAAAACTGTCTTTTAAAAATGTTCTTTTTGAATTTGCAATGGAAACAGCATTCTTTTAAAACGTATTTATCAGTACAGCAGCACATGAACATTACAGAGTTACTGGGCTTTTTCAACAGGTACCTAAGCTATCAGACTTCTGAGAAAAAGGATTGTAAGAGAACTACGCTTGAGAAACCACATAGCAAAGGAAGCCCTAAGGACCATAAAAACAGCCTCCCAAACCCTTCATTTTCCATTGATTGCTTCTACGGGGAGGATTACCATGTTTGGCAGAGGAAAGTACACTGCCATATGTCTTAGCGGCATTCACAGCTTCTTGACTGCTGTGGGCTGTGATTCATTTGTTGGCCAGGACCTCCACTTTTGTCTGCCTGCTCCACAAGGCTTCAAGTGTAACCTAATGCTGGTTTCAATAGAATTGTATGTCATCAAGTTTACCCACTGTGTGATCAACATCGCCTCTAGGCCTTCTTTTTTAAAACAATTCTGTGATTTCGGAGAATAAAACTTTGTCCTGTCAGCAAAGCCAGGCTGTCAGGAAAACTTAACTTCTGTTCCTCACAAGAATAATTTTCTTCAGGATTTACGTCCTTTTATGTCCCAGGAAACTGCAGAGATCCATTCCAAGGCACTAGATGTTTGCTTCCCTTCCTGAAGGAAGTTACCTTATCTAACACGGAGAGCAGTATTTGCTATCCGCTATTAAAGCAAACGCAGGGTAGGCCAGGAAAAAGTAACAGCCTTATCTTCTGGAGTTTATGGCCATATTCATTATTGTAAACTGCTTACCGAGACCTCCAGCTTCTGTCTTCTTTTCCCCTTGGCAAATTTTGCCCTGCACTTTTAAAGAATTAACTTATACACCATGTTGAGGACATTAACAAGCCGTTTCAGAGTCCCATACAGACCAAAGCAAAAGTAAGCCATGCTCTGAGAGCACCACTAAGGCATTTCCTTCAGTCGTACCTAGACCTGCATGTGCTGCATTATTTCAGAGCTTTAAATTTCAAGGGCCTGTATTTATATAGAACTATCTACATACAGAAGTCAGAACTCTAAGTAAAAGGCTCTTTGCCCATGTTTTTCCTGGCTAGTGCAGAAATGAATAGTACATTTAATTACAGTATCATTATGATAGCAGCACAATATTAGAGTCCAAGAATTGAGCTGTTTCTAAACTAACCTCTATTTAAATACATCTGAAAATTAGTGCATCAGTTGTTTTGCAGGCTCAGTCTAACACAGGAAAAGTAAGCAATTCATGGAAGCATTGGCTAAATAAATAAAGAAAAAACACTAACAGTTCTTTAGTTTCATTCAAAAAGTCCTTAGTGTTGTTTTTTTTATTACATGGCTTTGGAACAATAAAAGTAATTTTATATCTTTTCTTCTGGTTTATATCCTTTAAGGATCTTGTCTTCACAACAATTTTGTTCTCTAGGTTTTCATGCAGTGCTATAATAATTCTTTGCAATAAAGCTTGAATAGATTTTTTTTTTAAAAGCTATTTTAACAATGGTTTTGTTCACTCACTTACAGATCCCATCCTTTAAAATAATTAAACTTGTATAAGTCTTTTTTTTTTTTTTTCTTTAAATTTCAGTACATTTACTTTAGCAACTGGATCTGCTCGTTCACCAGAACCCCCCCATCAGAGGGGGCTGGTAAATCCCTAGTAAATATTGCCACTGGAAAACAAACAACATAGACCAAAATGATAGTTTTAGACTGCTTCAATTCTCCCATATACTCTCTCTTTCTTACAAGAAAATGTAAATAGAACATGAAAACTGTTTTGGTGGAAAAGACAAAATTCATCCTTTACCAAAAATGACAAACAGAACTGAAAATTTTTTTTGGGGAAAAAAAACCCAGGCCCCTAAACCCATAGCCCCATATCCCATAGCCCAAATCAAAGCCTCAAGAACTCCAACCACTGCTACAATAAAAACATCATTTTTCAGACTTTTGAAAATGCATTCTCCTAATGCTAACGTGTCCCTGAAAAAAATAAAGTTCAACATATGGAAGGTGGCAGCAAGGATAATGAACAACTTGCTCCGCTCCAGACAAGTCAATAAAACCTTCACCCCTCTCACAGGCGGTGCTTGGTCCATCAGAAAACCCCATATATTAAGGCTGTTGAAGCTTTTGCAACAGTTAGCAGTTCAATTGCCTCTGCCTGCCCCTTAGCCAGAAACTATGTTCCTTAGAACTGCACTCACCATTCCCTGGCGACGCTGAAGTCTAGTACCACTGTATACTCCCAGCTGCTCTTCTCTAGGGACTGAGCCAGGAGTGACCCTGCGCAGCTGGACCTGCAGCTGGACCCCAACCAGCAATTAGCAGGTGTGGGCACAGCTCATTGCAAACTCTGCCCACTTCAAAAAGCTCTTTGCAGCTCCTTTCAGCTCTAGGTGCTAATAGTCATTCGGTCCTAATTATTGAAAGAATCTTTGTCATTTAAGTTA
The DNA here is from genome assembly GCA_013400555.1 of Jacana jacana. Taxonomy (NCBI): domain Eukaryota; kingdom Metazoa; phylum Chordata; class Aves; order Charadriiformes; family Jacanidae; genus Jacana; species Jacana jacana. The sequence goes on from VZTM01036416.1 coordinate 40,138, forward strand.
TCCACTATAGAAAAACACCTCCAGCATCCTTTTCCAACTCCTACAATACTGAAGTCCAATAAACAATTGCCAGACTCACATACTTACAGAAAACAGGCTGGAAAACAAAGATGACAGCCCTCGGCAGAGCTAGTTGCTTGTGGCCTGAAGGCCCCCTATTATTCAACCCTGCATGAACATGTGAACGTTACTGCATGGAACTTACCACCTGAATGTTCCACACTGTAATGTTTGTTCTCCCAAGGGAGGCAATTTGGTAATAATCAGTACACTCCCTTCCAATCAAAAAAAGCAACGAAAGAACACACCTGGTGCTCAAATGATTTGTTTTCCTGCTTAAGAAAACTTCATTTCAGTGAATGAAAATCACAAGAAAACACTGGGTACCGATAGGAAGCATGAGGATTTGTTACCCGAGCTACCCACAAAATGATGGAGCTCTCAGCACACACAAGTGTGCAGTAGATGTGATTCTTGGAACGTGGCTTACTTTATACTATTGTTTTTTCCCTATTATACTACAAAAATATTAAGAAAAATATGGAACCTCGATGCTTTTAATAAAAGTTTGGAAATTAATTATTCTCTAGTCAATTTAGCGAGGAAGTCCTTCTGGCAGCTTCATGACTGACACGCCAGGTATGTTCCCTTTGCCACTAATAGAAGGTGTTCTTACGGCTATTGCTTTGCTTGAAAATCTACTTGGAAACTCATAAGTCTCATTGAACCATTGAATAATTTGCCAAGTGGGCAGATATTCTCAATGAACCAGGGAAAACCCTTTCTCTGATCACTTCATGAAAGATGTGCACTAGGAAGTTACCCTAGAAAACCCACTCAACCATCATGTCATTAGTATCAATATTGTCTGTTTTGCAAATCCTGCACTCGGGGAACTACCATCATTTTTCTTCCTTGTGTGGCTTTGTGCTGGGGAACTACTGTGACCTTTTAAAGCAATTTATTTCAAACCACTAATTTAATGAATAAAAGAGAAAAAGAGTGCTGTTGAAAAGCTGCATCGTTACTTCATCCATAAATAATGATCAATTAAAAACAGCAACAGAAGCTAATAAGAAATCGCTACTATTATCTGGGCCATATGGACTTCTGAGAACTTACTACGGTCCCAATTTAATAAAGCTTTGAAGCTTTACTCCCACGGTACTTCACATTTCTCAGACATGCAATTAAATATCTTACTGAACTTGAGCCTATGCTTAAAATACCATCTCAGCACATATAAGCACGGCTAAGCGTAAGGAATTCTCCACTGCAAAATACTAAGGAAACTCTAAAGAGTGTCTGACCAATACTGAATCTAATTATTCAGTGAAGTTTAATGAGTAACTCAGTGACTGAACTAAAGGTCAAATATTCAAAACTGGTATAAAAAGCATCTTTACTGAACAACTTATAAAAAGCAAACCATGTATCATTTGAAGCCATTCAACAAATTACATTACTCTCATACTGACAAGAACTCAGTAAAATGTTTGCCAAACTTTTTGCTTGTCCACAAAGTATTCAGTGAAAAATATATGAAACAGGTCACATTACACGATCAACCATTTTAAAAAGTCCATGTAAAACCAGCAATTATATTTAACTGCTTTTTTCCCCATTTCCCCATCCATTTCCCAAAGACTCTGAGGACAAACATCGCGTGGATCACTTTTCAGTCTCAGTCTCAGTTTCGCTGTCTCCGCTATCACTGTCTCTTCCGGGGTGTTCTGGCATCGTTCGATGTTCATCCACTTCGGCCACTTTCGATTCCCCTTCTTTTATCGCTTCCTCCTCTACTTTATTTTCCTCTGCTGCTGCTGCTGCTGNTCTATTCCCTTTTCCTTACAGCAGACAGATAACTAGAGCACTTCCCCAAAATAGTGAGAAAGTATTCTGTCCACCTGGAAAAAGGCCTTTTCTGGTAGCAAAATGCATCAAGTTTGGTTGAAGCTGTGCCTCCCAGGAGNTTCCTCCTCTACTTTATTTTCCTCTGCTGCTGCTGCTGCTGCTTCCTGCACCCCTTGCACTTCACCTTCTACTTCAGTCTCTTGAGTTTGAGTAGTTTCAGCTTCTTCAGTCATGGCAGGTGGGGGCAGTAAACGCTAGATGATATCAAATAATAAATGAATAAATAAATAAAGGCATTTCATTTTTTACAACAAATACCTCTATTTGGGCATCTATTCCTATTTTAGCTTGAATGGTTCACCTTACATTTAGGATTTTTGTATTAGATAATGAGTTAATAACAAAGACTTAAAATTCAGAAGTCATGATCATTTGTAGGCACTTAACTCCTGTATAACAACAACACAAGAATAATTTTAACTCGCACAGGGGTCTTATTAGACACATTTTTTTGCCTGAAAAGAGGGTGTTAATACCTCAGTACTCCCAATTCAAGGATATCAAACACATTTCACTATCCTGAACAGCCAGACAACAATAGAGCTATGGTAAATCCCTACTTGGAGCAAAAAGCACATTCCTACTGTAATCTCATCTATTACCATTTCAAACTCCTAGATATGTTGAACTTGCTTTTGGAGGTCTTTAGCAGGCCTGTCTTTAACAATTCATTCCAGTAATTTTCCTTTGAAACATCTTGAAAAAATCCTATGGGAACGTTATCTATGCTGACCCTCAGCTGTAAGTGTAAAACAATGTACATTCCAGTAACAGTGAGAGCAACGTTTTGATACTTTTCACACAATACTCCTGGAAAAGTAGGGTACAAAACATTCTAAGTGGAAATGGTAGCTCTATTACAGACTTTGGGAAGAAAATGCAAAGAATACAGTGAGCTGCAGAGTTTGCTGAAGAATGCCTTACAACTCCAGGCTGTACAAAACACTCTTACTTCTTGCAGCCTGACATTATTTAATGATATGACAGATAATTCCTTGGAATATTGTGGAGCATTTTGATGAAATTAAATCTTGATAACCCTCCCATGGATGATTGCTTAGGTTTGGGTATTTTTCCTTAAAGGCAACTTGGCTTCGTATGACAAATTGTTTAATTACAGCGAAGTCTTAATTTCAGTTAGATGACACTAATATTACAAATTTCTGACAAGCATAGGCAAAAATCTATGAAGCAATTACGACTGCCAGAGATATAGTACCAGAGATACCAGAGTTTTTACAGACTTTGAAGTTATCATACCGGTCCCTATCAATTCGTTCACCAAAAAAATGTATTTCAGAGCTAGAGATCCTTTAATTATTAAAATATATTCTTTATGCACGAGGCAAACTCAGATTCCTTCTGTGATTTAGTCAGATGAACGCTGTGCTTCGTGACTACTACTGTTAAGAGTAGTGGAAAAGGAAAAATATTATGTTGTACTAAACAGAGTGGAAAAAAAAATTAAGGCCCACTTTTTTTTTTTGGTAGTTCACTTTTTGGCTTCTCCTGTAAGGAGAAAGTGATTCATTGTCACAATAGGAAACCATCAGTTTTGTAAATAATTTTAGCTTGCAACAGATAAGATTAGGATGCTAAAAACTGGTATTAGAAGGGTTGGTTCCATATTTGATTTAAGCTATCAAGGAAGCCCATCTTTTGGTAAAATTCAGACACTACCATCCGCTTTCAGGAGATGTACACAGTTCTCAGTTTTCACAGGACTATTCATTTGCTTTGCTCATTTTTCTAACAAAGCAGTATGAGCTTTCTCTACTTTAAAAAAAAAATACAGTTACAAGAAGAGGTGATTTTAGTAGCTTCATTCCTCTTT